>OV725079.1:65020223-65317723 GCA_928085145.1 Nezara viridula | reverse complement strand
CTTTTATTTTTGATTAACTGGCTACAAGGAACCCCGGTAAGCTAAAAGCACCCAAAATGAGAAACAATTTAAAATGTTTTAGTTTGAATATTTTGGTAATCCGAAAAGGATTTTAGAAATTTGAATACGTAATAGCTGACCGTTGTATTATAAAGTAAGAAGATGATCCGGGGTGGCGGTCATAAATAGACTAAATAGTGGCAAAACTATTTTATTAAAAGCCAACGTTTCGACCTGACTTTGCAGGTCTTCTTCAGGGAGGCGTGTTCAGCAAGGAGTTTCACATAGAACTGTATTTGCAGACCTGCAAAGTCGGATCGAAATGTTGGCTTTTAGTAAAATAGTTTTGCACTAGTCTATTTATGACCCATATCCCGGACCATCTTCTTCCTTCATTTTAAAAAATCCATAAAATAATCGAGTATATTTGAAGAAAAAAAATGACTTTTTTTTCCGTTTCTTCTGATCCATCTTTGTTGTAATTACTTTTTTCTTAAGGTCTGCCCATTATTTCTTATGATATTAATTTATCAACAAAATTAAGTTGTTCCATAACATAGTGATTTAAATAAAACAATAAATTTTATATTACCATTTTAAAGATATAATAATTGTGTTCACAATTTCACATATTTTTGTTTCCATACCATAAACCTTATTTCATAAATGTATATTTAACATAAATGCTGATATAGTTACTTTATATTCTATTAACAATTTAAATTTTCCATTGTCAGACTCCCAAAGTTAGGGTAAAGACTTTATCTTTGATTCTTGCTAAAATTGCCCAAAAATAAAATACATATTTATTATATTTACGTCCTAAAAGTTTATTATTCGCTCGTTATTGGATACAAATTTTCAAAAAAATCAATGTGATATTTTTAGAATAGATTATTAGATTGTTTTTTGAATATTCAATTATTCTCATCATGATTTCATGATATCTCCATCTTATTTTACATTTCATAATATTTATTTACTTGTAGTTTTAGTTGTTAAAGTGCTAATTTTTTTTTCTTTACTGTTGCAGCATTACCATGGCAGGGTTGGTTAAAATGGCGTTGGACGAGTATACGTCCATCATCGACCAAATAAGTGGTAAGAAATGTAGTTTTAATGATACATTAATAGTATTTATTATGACATAAACACAGATATATATATATATATTGTGCTCAACTTCGCAGATGTAAGTTACAAAACTAAGGATTGACAACTGTTAGAAAATGTGTGATATAGAAATATGATATAAAAAAATAAAATAAGGAATTACATTAGACATGTATATTTTTAATTTAAACTAGCATTCATTAAGATTAACATTTGCATTTATGAGGTTGACCATCTATATATAGAATTTTATGTCTGTAAAATATATATATATATAATAGTTAGCATAATATAAGATATCTTGTAATAAATCAATAAAATCAGGTTAATAAATCAGGACAGTTCAAATTAATAAAGTTAGACAGAATTTAAAATTGTAAACGTTCTAATAATAGAGGCATCATGATTAGTTAGACTTATATAATATTATATATATATATATATATATTTATATATATATATATATATATATATATATATATATATATATATATATATATATATATATATATATATATATTAATATTATAAATAAATTCATTCTATCAATATAATATTTTTGATTGTTATTAAAAAGATAAATTGTATTGAAGTAAACATGGATGTAAATGTACTTTACAAATCAGAGAAACTTAATACGCGAGTTAAAACACAAGAGCCTGCGCTAAACTCTTTCTGATCACCCGCCATTATAGCTAGGTAGTTAGATCGACTCTAGTGGTATTCGTTAATTAGTTGATCATTTGTCATATTATATCCGATACTTAGCGGCAGATAATCGTTTGTTGTCAAACCCACACATTTTTTATTTACTGCGAAACTTTGTTTAAAACCGAAACTATGCTGTTTTTAATTTTCCAAGACAGTGGAAATGTTTATTAATGAATTAAATTGATTAAAGAAATTCGACTTCATATAGCTGATTATTATACCTTTTAGTCAAACAGGGAATCCGTATGAACATCTTAATTTATTTCGAAATGGCCATCATACCTCGACATCGATAGAGGACAAAAAGTCATTACTATTCCTTGATAAATTTAACTTCCTGATTAATGTTTATTAATATTTTAGTGAATTGGTTTAAAAAAATGTTTATTTATGGTTATTAAGCCATCTAGTTACCACGATAAGGCTCATTTTAACCAAGAAGATAGATTTATTTACTTCATTTCTGGTCCAAATACTCTTCATAAGCGCAATAGATTTATCATGACGATCACAACGACTGACCATTTGATACATTTTCTTTTTAAACATTTATCATCTTGGAACGTAATTGTCCTGATGCGTGCATGATAATTTACAATCATGTGCGTCTTTTGGTTAAAATCTCCGGTTTTCTGGAACCATTCTATGCATGGTTACAGAAATTGAAAAATACCTTTTGTCCATCTCAAGTGATCCTTCTTTCGAATTTTGCCATAAAATAGAGGTCTGTGTTAGCGCTTTGTGACGCTAAAGGTTTTCTGACCAAGTTATCGTTATTATAATAGTTATATCGTTAGGAATGTTGTATTGTACAGAATATTTTTCCAACAGGTTGTAGCATTCTGGTGACACAGACATACTAACATGATGACGAAGTAATGAAATATTTTAGTATTTAAGGAGTCGTATTTTTTATTATACATCTTTCGGTTATTTAAGAAAACAAAACCATTTGAATGTATATATATATATATATGTATAGTTGGTCTTGTATTTTTTTTGAGTAAATGGATATTTTATTGTCAGTACAGATGTTGTTAATAGATTCTGTTTTGTCTTTTTGTCGTTAAATTTAGTCCATAGCCTTTAGAAATGCCAGCTTTTCTTTATGATTATTGGAGAAATGTTGTCGGAGTCAGTGTAGTTCTTCACAATAGTCGCCGTCTCCTTCTGTAATAAATATATATGTATATAAATAAATATATAAATATATATATATATATATATATATATATATATATATATATATATAATATATATAAATAATAAATATATAAATATATATATATATATATATATATATATATATATATATATATATATTTATTTATTTATTTCAATCCGATATAATTGTATGGTGTCATTTTTTAATTATTTAAATTATAAAATGCAGTAGAAATCAAAAATTCACAAAAAAAAACATTTTATTTTCAAGACAATGCTAATTTGATTCGATGTGAATTCAAAGGAGCTATTTTTTATGTTTACTAAAACATTTCAAATAATGAAGAAAATCTTAAGAGAACTCATTGATATTATATATTTAAATTGATTAATAATATGAACGTTTAGGTTTGTTATACTTTATATATTTTTTCCTTTAAGCTTGAATAAAAAATAAAAAACACCTAGCAGTAGTTCCATTTTCGTCGATGTCTAAATCGTTACTGTAAAAAAAAATAAAAAATAGAAATGGTTATTTTATTTTCAAGACAATACTAATTTGATTCGATATGAATCCGAAGGAGTTTTTTTTTTTATGTTTAATAAAATATTTCAAATAATGAAGAAAATCTTAAGAGAACTCATTGATATTATAAAATTTAATTGTATTAATAAAATGAATCCAGTAATTGTCGGGGTATGTTTTTTCGTTTAAGCTTAAATAAAAAAAAAACATTAGCAGTAGTTCCATGTTCGTCGATGTCTAATTCGTTACAGTAGAAAAAGATAAAAAATAGAAATGGTTTGCATGATGGGAGTACGATTCGGAATCAGCAACCGGCCAGTGAATAATATTTATTTCATAGTTGTCTCGTGATTTCTGATAGAATGGGATGACAGTCACAAGAGAAAATTACATGTTCAAGTTCATTAGTTCGGTGACATTGTTTCTAATTTGAACTGGTAGTTGGTCTTGTATTTTTTTGAGTAAATAGATATTTTATTGTCAGTATAGATGTTGTTAATAGATTCTGTTTTATCTTTTTGTCGTAAAATTTAGTCCGTAACCTTTAGAAATGCCAGCTTTTCTTTCTGATTATTGGAGTAATTCTGTTCGATTCTGAATAGTTCTTCACAATAGTCTCCGTCTCCTTCTGTAATAAATATATATGTATATTCTCTTATATATATATATATATATATATTTTTTTTTTATTTTCGAAAATATATCAATCCGATATAATTGTATGGTGTCATTTTTTAATTATTTAAATTATAAAATTCTGGCGAAATCAAAAATTCACAAAAAAAAAAATACATTTTATTTTCAAGACAATCATAATTCGATTCGATATGAATTCGAAGCACTTATTTTTTTTTTTTTATGTTTAATAAAATATTTCAAATAATGAAGAAAATCTTATGAGAACTCATTGCTATTATAAAATTTAAACCCAGCAATTGTCTGCGTATGTTTTTTCTTATCAGTTTAAATAAAAAAAAAAATACTGAGCTGTAGTTCCATTTTCGTCGATGTCTAAATCGTCACAGTAAGAAAAGATAAAAAATAGAAATGGTTAGTACGATGGGAGTACGATTCGGAATCAACAATCGGCCAGAAAATCTTAAGAGAACTCATTGCTATTATAAAATTTAAATTTATTAATAAAATGAACGTTAGGTTGTAACCAGCAATTGTCTGCGTATGTTTTTTCGTATCAGCTTAAATAAAATAAAAAAAACTTAGCTGTAGTTCCATTTTCGTCGATGTTTAAATCGTTACAGTAAGAAAAGATAAAAAATAGAAATGGTTAGCACGATGGGAGTACGATTCGGAATCAGCAATCGGCCAGAAAATCTTAAGAGAACTCATTGCTATTATAAAATTTAAATTTATTAATAAAATGAACGTTTAGGTTTGTTAAACCCAGCAATTGTCTGCGTATGTTTTTCGTGTCAGCTTAAATTTAAAAAAACACTTAGCAGTAGTTCCATTTTCGTCGATGTCTAATTTGTTACAGTAAAAAATATAAATAATGGAAATGGTTAGCACGATGGGAGTAAGATTCGGAATCAGCAACCGGCCAGTGAATAATATTTATTCCTTAGCTGTCTCTTGATATCTAATAGAGTGGGATGACATCTACTAAATATTCTTCGAGGTTCTGTAAAATGGACCATTTATACCGGACCGGTTTTCAACACCGCCTGCTTCACCTGTAAAAATACGAACCCCAAACCAACTTTTTGTGATAGTTAATTTAATTACTGTTTTAGGTATGCCAGCCTGGGATCAGTTAACTATAACGTTGGGAATAATATGATGTAATTACTTCATATGTCAAAAAAGAGTAACTTCTTATAAATAAATAATTTGTTTCGTCTCAAAATAAATTTCGAAATAGCCATGTCCGATACCCAGTGGAGATATATTGTATTTTTTAATAAACCATATCATATTAGTTTGGTATTGTTCACATTATACTTTTTATTAATTTGAAATTATTCCGAACTTAAACAATAACAAGCGTTATATGGCCGGCTTATTTTTGAAAGTGGTGTAAGTCCATTTTATCTTGTTTCGAGAAAATTATAGGTTAACATATCTTTCAATTAAAAAAAAATTAGCTTAATCATATAAAGTCTGGCAATGTTTCTATTAATTCGTCAATATGTTTTAGGGGAATTTAACTAAAATAATGTTTATTTACAGACTGCAAATGGACTTACACCACTTTCAAAATTAGTCCATTGTAAAAATCTTATAGCTTTAATTTTAAAAATCAAATATCATTTAAAATATATTTAACAATGCTACAATTTTATTTACAAATCATAACAAGATAAAAAATATAAGTAGTATTTTTAATTTTAAACGATGACCAGATTCTCCACTCAAGGTATGTGTGATTTATAGCACCTCTCCTCAGCCTCTACTGGTTCTTACTACCATTAATGCAGCTGAGTGCGAGGTGCAGGAATCTCCAAGAGTCCTGCCTTTCCTTCCACGAGTAGGGAGAAAGGCTTGGCTCGGAGATCTTGAGTGAACGAATTTTACTTTCACTTACCCTATATATGTAATATATAGCAAGTGTAAGTATTGCGATCGTGAAAAGTTTTCAGCGGAAATACACGGTTTGAGGTCCCCTGAGTAGAACTAACCAAGTCCCGAAAAATGGTCTGTGTGTATGTGAACACTCTTGCTGGAAACCGAAAAGTCGTACGAAACAGATATTTAAGATATATATACTTTTGCAGATAGATATACAGGAAACTTTTTCCTTAAAATCGGCTAACCGGATGTGCCATTTTATATCAACGCTGAAAAACATTTATACAATTTTCTCAAAAACAGCTCTAACGATTTTGATTAAACTCGGTATAACATTGTGGTTAACTAGTTCAAACCCAAATTGCGTTGCTACCGATTACTGAGGGTTACTTTAACTTGAATAATCTGAGTTTAGTTCATATATTATACTTTTATTTGCAATCTCCAGTTAATCATTATAAAATATTTAATTTACTAAAATTGGAAATTTAGTTTAAAAAATCTTACAATATATGGTATAAGACTTTATACCATACTCCAGTACAGTTCTGCTGTCCTGGAACTTGAAATTAAGAATTCACATTCATATTAAACGTATGACAATGATAATATGGTTAAGAATAGCATTAATGCTTTCGCTAACTTAATAATGCTATGACAATTTGGCCAACGACGACTACAAGATATTTCGCGGCTGGAAAACTCTTTATTATGTTTGTGTTTGGTAAATATAATTAAAGAGATCGTCGTACCTAATATAAACGAGTAAATTTAAGTTTAACATACTAATAATGGTAATTAAATATAATATATAGGCTTATTGCTACTGAAACTCTAAAAAGATACATACGTAGATGCTGAGATCGGAATTAAAAAGTGCTGAAATTTCGTTCAAAACTGTTTTTTTTGGTTGTCCTCCTCTTCCAGGCCTTTTAGGCTATACGGGATTTCCCGGGCCGGGGTGGTGAGGTCGGTGAATCTAAAATCCCTTCGGACACCGAGACGCGAACTCGTACTTCGTTAATACGAACTCGTAACTCGCGGTTATCAGCGTTAGTCCATTCGGCCACCCCGCCCCATATTTCGTCCAAACCGTTGAATACTAAATGTAGAAAACAACTGTGTTTTTTTAATTTTGCAATAATCTTTCCGCCCTCACCCACTGTCCCGGAAAAAAACCCGTATAGCCTAAAAGGAGAGAAAGATGAGAACAAGAAAGAAAATTTGATTTTGTAATTACATAATTTGTACAAATATGAGTAATTTCCTTCAATTATTTTCACAGTTAATTTTAAATTTAATTAATGGCATATTTTATTCTTATCTGTAAGAAACAGTGGCATTAAACATTGTTTAGTGCAAGTTAGACCTTTCTGCTCTATTCATTTGTTTTTTCTTCTCTTTGTTTGTTCTTTTGTCTGGGGAGATATTTATTACTTGGTAGGTACCATCGAAATTCTTTCCTTTGAAAGGGCAAGGACATTGTGCAACAGCCTTAATTTATTTCAACTGCATACCTTGTCTGTTTTGGCCAGTACACAGTGAAGAGTTTCAAACGCATGTTTTCCAATTCGTATTTTTTATGCCGACAGTAATACGCTCTCCTATAACATGTAAAAAACATTCCACGAATCTAATTGTTTTGAAAAAAAATAATTATTTTGAATTTTGTATTAAAGTAAATTAAATTATGAAAATTATCAATGAGATTTAAAACGAAATATTTAGACCTATTTAAATATATAGATATCTTAATATTATATATATATATTTGAGTCGTCAGTACAGCTCCTAATAAACAACAGATTAAATTACTGACTAATTTTATTGTAAGTTATCAATAAGTCAATTGAATGGGCGTTTTCTCAAGTTACGTAGGTACTTTTTCAAATAATGGTCTTACGAACTACAAACATAAATCATTAAAATTGAAAATATCATTTAATAATCTGTTTTCGATTTTCTTTTGGTGCCATTTTATCTTTTTATCTTAAATTTATTGCAGCATTTAATAGATTTATAGTTTTTATTTTTCTAATTTTATAGTTATTTCGAAAATTACTATAAAATTGATAATGATAATTAACCAAGGGTTGTCGGATTTTTTTGAGCTTATATTGGCTATACTTTTAGGCGTGCTGGCATATTTTAAGCCTGGAATTTCCAGTGTTACTCTGTTTTAGGTTTTTTGACACATTATGACAATTAATTCCATAGCAATTTTTCCCCATTAAATCTAATGTGTAACCCAGTAATCCTAAGATATAATATTAGCCTATTTATTTATTTCTTATGAAAAGTGACAATTAGGATTTGTTGCCAATTAGGATTTGTTCTACACTCTGATCGGGTTTTATTGTATGGAGCTAGAATTAATGTAATTATTATTGGTTTCTCTTTTTTTTTTTTCTTTTTTTTATGAGTTCCAATCGTACCAGTCTCGCAATTCCTTCATCACTTCTTTCTTCTTCTTAAACAAACTTAAAATAGCCGTCACGGGTACCTCTTTATTTCAAACCCCTATGTGAATAGTACATGGTTACTTTTTAGAATTTTATGTGCTCCTCAGTTATTCATAATTTTAAAAAGAGATTGTAATGTCCAAATTACCTAGACTCGCATGCTATACTTTTCTTTGTTTTTTTTTTTTTGTACATTTGTTTTTCTGAGACCGGTCAAGGCCTAATCTACCACAATTACATGGCTTAATATATTTTAACGTATATGAATTAATTAATAGCTGAAGGACTCATAATGCCCCATGGCATCCCTACAATTATATCATTCAGGTAGCGTAAATAATGATTGACTAACAACTCTCTGTTACCTGAGACGGTTGGCGCGTGGAGATTACTGTTGACCAAGTCGGCAGCCTTATCAACATCTATCCTTCACCTAGAGATGGCATTGATCCTAGAGATCCATTAGTACGACTTATTCACATATTCGCCAATATATGTATCGTTAATGTAGTTGTTAATAATTTGATATTAGTAATTAGGTAAATTATAAATAAATAAAAGTTATATAAATATATATGAGTCGTTTATTTCTCAAGTAATTTTAATTTGAGGAATGAGATGGTCATAACGAGTTTGCGGTCATAAATAGGCTAAATAGTGGCAAAACTATTTTATTAAAAGCCAAGGTTTCGAACCGACTTTGCAAGTCTTCTTCAGGGTAGAATCTGCAATTTTAAGCTAAACAACTAAATCTCTGAGATTTTGTTTTATGAATTGAAAAGTCGCATAAAGACAAGTTTTTCTCGATGTGGCGCAATCACCATTATCGTCCAGCGATCGAAAAAATAACTCAAACCAAGTATCGTCTATTCATTTATTTCATCAATTAAATGAAATTTTTTTCATTAATATTATTTTATTTTTTATACACAACTGGACCAGTACTGGTACATGGTACCGGTATATTAAATTACTATAACTCATCCCATGGATCTTTTTTTTTTATTTATATATTTTTAGGTTATTTTATTCTTATTGTATGTATGTTATTTTTCTGTATAATTTATTTTATTTACTGTACATGGAGTGTGAATGTGATCTGTGAACACTATTATAAATGTCCTTGAGACAGATTGTAATATTTTTCAATAAAAAAAAAAAAAAAAAAAATTACCATTTAGCATTTCTGTATCTAACTATTTTAATTTTAAAAAATATCGTCTTTTTGAAGAAAAATAGATCTTTAAATATTAGTATAGATGTCCTAGATAATACACTTGAACTTCGATTGTCACTTTTCTGAATACTAGTTTTATTTTTTTAAATTTTAAAATGGCATTTTGAAATGGGATTTTGCTCAGTGTTGGTGGGAAAAGAAAAGGCTTTATGGAATAAAATGATTCTTATTAGTCATCTTCGAGCTAAAAAAAAAATCACTCTGAAAGTTAAGTTAAGTTTCTAAATTAGATAAATCTAATCTAGAATAATACTGCTTAATTCGTAAGTTGATTTCAATCTTTTTATCATTTACATTCTTTTGGGAACTTTTTAAGGTTAAATTCGAAAACTTACAATAGATTTACAGAAAACGACTCTTGAATATGCATGTTTTTTTATTAAAAGTAAAAAAAAAGTTTTATTAAAAATCACTGAACAAATAGTTACTGCATAGATGTTCCGAAAGGAAAAAAAAAATTCAAATTACATAATTTAGTTCCATAGAATAAATTAACAAATTACTATTTCAGTTTAAATAAGAAAAAATTATTAGCACATTGGAAAGATATAATGGCAATGAATATAGTAAATTAAAAGTAAACCATAAATATTTGATGTAAACAAACAATAGAAAAATTCTCCTGTTCTCTTAATGCTTATACTAAAGAAACTGATTTCATTAATTGGAAATGAGAACGATTAAAATAAAATGTATTAAATTTATACGAATAATACTAGGATGTATAAAAAATAGACCGTTTTATCAAATTCAAGATTTCAAAGAAATTTAAATAATTTAATACTTACCATTACTTAATAATTTCTGTAGAGCATTCTCTAAGCTTATTAAGCCTCAGTTTACTTATCTGTTTAAAAGAAGAAACATGGCAGTGTCCTACGAAATTCTCGTAATTTTAAGGCATCGCTGAAAAAAAAAAAAATTCACAGCCTCTGAGGCTACTCCTAGAATTATTAAACATGAAGGGGAAGATGTCCTCGACCAGCGCACCGCGCAGAGTAGGCTTGCCAAATTTTGCGGTGGAGATACGACGTTAGAAAGGAAGAAGGGCTCCAGGCGACCATTAATGGATATTGATGAGGTTCTGAGAGAAGATATTGGGTCAAATCCGCCCCAAGCACTCGTGAACTTGCCAGGGAGTGTGGTGTGTCGAAAGATACTATTAGTCGCCATCTACTCTCACTCGGGAACGTTAAAAAGAGCAGACTGGTCCCTCACGAACTTACTCCTCAGCAATCAGCTAGAAGGTTAGAAATTTTTGAAAATCCATCGGCTGAAAAACTCCTCTCTCATCCACCATATAGTTCTTTGCGGATGTCTTCAGAGATCTTTGAGTTTTTTTTGAAATCTTAAGAGCTCTTTAACAGCCATCCCAAAGAATAGTATCAGCGTGGGATCGAGCAATTGGCTAGCAGATGGTTAATGACGGTAAATAGCAATGGACTATACTTGGAGTATTAATTGTATTTTATATCAAAGAAATAATAATTCAAATTTCTGGTTGAAGAACGGTAATTTTTTTTTCTATACACCCTATAAGTAAATAGCAATCGTTACATTTTCATACAAAATCGCTGTTACTGATGTAACCAAATTTTGGACAGATATGAAACCTTAATCCTAAATAAACGCTTCCAAACTATTTTTGTAATTATCATCCATAATATTAGTTGGACAATTAAAATTAAAATAATAGTGATATTTGTAACGCATACTTTTTTTGACTTTGCATATTTTGTAAGAAAAAGTGTATAGTCTCTCTCCAGCTCTTTTATTACTCATGATTGCTCATGAACCATAGATACTTTTAAACCCTTTTCCGTAATATTAAATGGATAGTGTTGTAAAAAAAATCCGGTAATATTCGTTGCGACGTTTTTCTCCAAATTTTGGAGTTAAATCTGTTTTCTTACTTTACAATCAAGGTGTTTAAGATAATTAAGCAATAAGTGTTTATAATTCGAAACATTATACAGATTGGTTGATAAACAGATACAATATACAGATTGATTCATACCAAAGCTTGAAGAACGTGAGCATGTTGACCTTGAGGACATTATCATTCGATAAAGGGGTTGTAATCTTTATGGAACTTTTTAAATACATTTTAACAGTTCCTACAAACATTTTTTAGAGAAAAGTTATTAAAATAAAAGTTTTAAGGAACTTTTTTATCAAAGTTCCATTACAAAAGTCCAATAAATGAGGAATAAACTGTAAGTGGACTTACATTGGTGTATAATTCGTCTAAAAATAATCACATATGATTCTTATTTGACGTTGATTTGAATAGTTGAATAGAATATTTATTTATTTGGTATTTTGTTGCCTCTACCCTGTAGGGTCATTGGCAACGCCATTAAATTACACTCTGTTGCAGAGTTTTATCACTTTCGTTAACGATTTCGTCAGGGTCAGTTATAATGTCTTGTCCACTCTTTATACCAGGCAATTTCTTTGTTTTGGGGATCCCCTTAATGCTTTTCACTTTATTCCAGAGCTCCTTTATTGAAATGCTTTGATTTAATGAAGATACGAAGTCTTCCCATGACGATCTTTTGCTTTTCGGTATATATTGTAATCTTTGTATCTCACTGTTTGAGTTTCTTGGAGACAAACTAGAATAGGGTTCTCTTCGCTTATTGTCATTTTTAGGTGCTCTAAATGTCGGAAAAATCTGTTACAATTCCATTGAATGATTGTTTTCATTTTGATTGGCAAAGTGTTTCTTGATGAATAGAATAAAAATCATTTTTAGATCGACTTTTTAGCAAAATTAACAGAATTTTGAAATTAAAATTTAAAAAAAAAGTTTAATAAATCCTTCACTGGAAAATTCGAAAGAGAAAAAAATCTAGTTTCTAAAAAACTGAAAAACTATCGACAGTAAAATTCATGTGATGCCAAAACTTTTAAAAATAATTGTTTTCCCCGTTTCAAGCTCTGATTCGTCACGTTTTTCTACATTCACATTGAAATATTTCTTCATGTGCTCGAGTTAAATTTACTGAAATGCCACCATTCCGTTCTTTAGAAACAATATAAAAACATAATACTATTATTTAATAAAAACGTGAAAACTAAATAAACGTGTAATAATAAAATAATTACCCATGTTTAGATACTCTTGCCAATAAAATAATAAATTCAAACCATATTACTTTGACAATTAATAAAATTTATCAATAATTATTTTGAAATACTTTTATGTTATAAATACTTGTGACCAATAATTTAGCTAAGTATAAAAAGTAAACGTCTTAGCTTTGTTTATATTGATTAGATACTTTTTTCTATTATAATGAAAACAGTTAATTAATGTAATACAAATATGTCATTTTTTTATTTTTACTTATTTTTTTTTAGATCCAAGAGTGGAAAACTGGCCTCTAATGGATTCGCCATTTCCAACCCTATTTATGGTTGGAGCGTATTTATATTTCGTAGTCTTCCTGGGTCCAAAAATGATGGAAAACAGGAAACCCTTCAAACTCAATTCTGTCCTGATAGTCTACAACGCTGCGCAGACATTGTTCAGTCTCATCATGTTTTCTGAGGTAAGATAAATTATTTAATAATAATCATATAGATAAATAGTTTATTGGCTAGTATATACCTCTTCTAGCCATGAAATTTAGCCCATTTGGAGTTAGCAGTTGTTAGTATTGAATGGCAATGAAAACATATATAAGCAGATATAAATAAGTATACATTCGTAAATTCCTATTGCTTACGATAAAATCCTAGTATAATTTAATAATGCAACGAATTAAATTTTTAATACTAATAAATAATTAAAATGTTATTCCAAATACTGTATAGATAATTAAATAGTATTCCTATTGGAACAAATGAAAGTGCTCATCTTAACATAATTTAAAAATATACTGAATTAACGTTTCTTTAACCTTGACCAACTACTTAATAAGTACCAAAATCACGGGTTTGGTACTTATTAAGTAGTAATAGGTTTTTTTGACAAATTAAATGGATTCGTTGTTACTTTAAGTATATATAGTTTATAAAAAAAAAAGAGATAAATCTTATTTAGTTTATCCACACTATCAATATTCAGAAGATTTTCTGTGGTTGATTGTTTACTGTTTTGAACACTATAATTTCCCAGATAATTTTCTCTGTCAATATTCAGTGTGGGACATTGCAATAACAAGTTTTTTTAAGTTATGGGCTATTATTATTTACAACATCTACATTTTTCACTGTTTTTATAATACAAGTAGTATCATTATGAAAAAGTTTCAACTTTTCAGTATCTGAAATTCTTAATTGGCTAACGAGTTTCTGTTTATTTATATTTACATGATAAGTTAAATATTCTTGCGGCTGAAGACTATTAAAAGTAAAATTAGTTCTGTAAAGTGGGTTGTATTTAGAGTTGAGAGCTCTATCAATGTATATATAGTAGATAGAGATGATTCTTTTCTTTTTCGATAATTATATCTTTATTAGTAAGCAAGTGACTTGGTTTTAACTCTTTAAAAAGGTCGTCTTCAATATAATTATTTGCTGCTGCTTTTTTTTTTAATTTATGAGATCCAATTAAAACCTGTATCTCTCTCTTTTGTATCTAAATTAATGAGTCTGACAAGGAATTTGCGTGTCATTCGGTTTTCAGGCATTGAAAGAAGCTTAATACAAAAATTAATAATTCTCTTCAAGAATTACATTTAGTTCAGATAAGTATGAAAGCGTTTTTAATTTCTTTATATATATATATATATATATATTATATATATATATATATATACACATATATACATATATACATATATATATATTTATATATATATATATATATATATATATATATATATTTAATGTTGGCTCATGTTTGATTTGTTCTGTTATTTCATGTTTTCTTTTCTTTTGTTATAACTTTCTGTTGTTTTTATTTTATTTTGTATATGGTATGATTGTTTCATCCATCCCAAATACTCAATGCTCTTAATTGAGGCAAAATGTATTTTTTTTTCTCAATAAAATTTGAGCTATCGATTGAAATTCCCTATGGCACCGTACTTTTTGAAAACAAAAAAGTGTTGGGCTCAAACTGCAATAGACCGGAATTCAGCATATAATGTTCCCATTTTGGTGTTAGGTTTTTAAAACTTTCATATGTGATTTTACCGAATAAACCACCTGGATTCGGTAAAATCACATAAAATGATTTTAAAAAATAAATAATATAATAAAAACCTAAATATATATATATATCAAAACATTTTAAATTAAATTAAAATTATTAATAAAATAATAGTTCATTCATTATGTTATTTTTGCAAACTTTATTTTGAAATTAACAAATTACAAACCATTGTTACATGATAGTTCCTATTTAATTCACACAGAAGTATTTTCTCATATGGAGTAAGTATTCTCGTGTGTACCGTAATAGAAGGAATCGAGGAAAAGATAAGTTATTGGTAAAAAGTAAAGAAAAACCTTGGCACTTTTCACCTCGTTCTGTTTTGTATGAAGAAATAGAACTGCGTTAATTAATTAAAAACCTATCGTCTACACCCTCATGAATAATATGTGTATTTGGTTAAAACTAAGTTGTTGGTAACTTTAAATTGAGGCGTAAAATTACGAAATAGCCGACGTAATCTGTTTCCTGTTCACTCTTGCCATCATTAGAAACATCAGATAGTTGTGTCCGATATAAGTTATTATGTTTGGAGTCCTTATTTTAATATAACTTGATCATAAAGATAATACTTTATGAAATAATGAACTAAGGACAAGTTCTTAAACGCATCGTTTTGTCCAGTTTTAGAAATGGATACGGTGCCATCGGTGACAGATAAATTTAGTAACTTTCCATATATTTTCTGGCTCCATACTTCCTCAAAAATTTAAAATTAAATAAATTAATGAGTATATTATATTTCAATAAATATAAAATCAAAATATTTACAATTTTATTTATTACTTAAAATTATATACATATTATGCTACACAATAATAATATTTGGTCATTCTACAAAATCATGCTTTGTTTGCAATTACTTCATTTATTATTTATTTTTTGAATTATGAATTGCTAGCCTAGTAACAAGCATATCATTTCCCATCTTGTAGATTTCTCGAACGTGGTAGTATTCTATCGAAATTTCCATAACTAATGAAAGTTATTTATAAAACACATATCCTTCCATTTTCTTAGTGGTCTACTGAAAATTATGCTAAGAAAAACTTACTTAAAAACTTACATAAAAGTCAAATGTTTTATAAATAACTGAAACAAATTATACTTTAGCTCCGAGCTGAAATAACTTGATGTGTAAAGAAATATCTTCGCAATGAAAATAATTGAAATACCCGTTTTTTATAGTTATTTATTAGGATTTGTTTTAAACCTCTACAACTGTATTTTTCAACTTTTTTGCAATTTATACAAAGCCTCCAACTAAATATCCGTTATGTAACAATTGTTTTTATATTTTTATATTATATGCTATTATCTAAACATTTAAAAGGGGTATTTAACGTAGTATGACATCAACATTGTGTTCTGATCAAAGAAGAGAGCATTGCTGAAAATAAATGTTTTTCATATTAAATCTCGTATTGTGCATCTTAAATTATTGAAAATATTCAAGTTTTTTATTCATCTAAACTGTATATCTCTAACCCAGAGTTAAACAACACTATGTCCATTTTTGTATATGTTCAGAGAAGCCAATGTTCGATAACTTTGAGATATTAAAATTTGTTTCTTTGTTACTAAATATGTGCACCGGAGGTCATGTCACATGTTTTTAATTTTTTAGGAAGCCGTCTTTCCATGAACTACTAAATTCGTTTTTTCATTACTAAATTAATCAATGAAAAAATGGACATGGTATCTTTACCTCCAGAGCACAGGTAGGTGTGTGTGCGTGTGTGTGTGTGTGTGTGTAATAAAAAAGTAGAATAATGGAAGCATTAGTTATAAATGGAAATCTTTAATGTGTACCACATGCTAATATTGATTCATGATCAAAAATTAAATAACTCTGCCATCTTATCCATAGATCTGCATGGTGCTTGCGTTAAAGTGTTACAAAGAGAACTAAAACTGGAAGATTTTCCATTACTTTGTTTTTTCATCTTACCTCTTTATCTCAAACATTCCAAAAATATCTTATAATGATAAATCTCAATTGTACTGTGAATCTTCTAGATGGACCTTAGATTTTCACAATGTGGTTTTAACTCCTGTGCATATGAATGCAGATATGTATGCTGTTCATTACATTTTTTTTTTAATATTACTTTAATCTCACCCAAGACCTAGAAAGATAATTATCCAAACCAGTTTCAAAAGGACTTCCACGTTATAAGGACGAAGGCTGTTTTCCAGTTACTCCACAATGAACTTGAGGTTCCAAATGTGACCTGTAACATGAGGGTCTATTAACCTTGGTCTGATGGGACCCTCAAGGATCTGCGTGGGCTAAATGTTGGATGGATCTGTATAGCATGTCTCCTGGAACTTGTTTGGGAATTTCCTATTTAATTCCCCTCACTAAGTGCATCTCATTTCCGCGTATCTGATCCCGATTGAGGGTATTATTATTGCAACATAAGATTCTCGTTGAGCGTCTACTTCGGCTGAGAGAAAAAAATATGCAAGAGGTTATAGACCGCGGTACAGACCCCTTTTTATCAAATTATTAACATGCGCCTGAAACTTCGTTAATAGCTTCATCTCATCGTAACCTACAAACATTTTATTTACAAAATTTCTCGGAATCGGGACGTTTTCAATCTGAAGTTCTGCGAACTTTGCCTATTTCATTAGGTACTAAAAACTCTTAAATACCTATTTGCTTTCCACTTTAATCGTAAGATCACTTGAGCACAAAGTCGAGAAAAAAGGTGGCCTTAAAAAATTTTGAGCCATTTGGCTTACATAACATCGTTATTTTGACAATTTGGGAGTAAAGGTCACGCCAAACGGCTCAATATTTTTGAAGGCCACCTTTTTCATAACTTTTTGCTCAAGTGATTTTACAATTAAAGAGGAAAGCAAATGGGTATTTATGAGTTTTCAGTATTTAATTAAATAGACAAAGTTTGCAAACCTTCCGATTGGAAATGCCCCAAATCCGGGAATTTTCGAAAATAAAATATTTATAGGTTACGATGAGATGAAGATATTTCCGAAGTTTCAACCGGATGTTAATAATTTGACATAAAAGTATACTATTTAATCGTGTAAGATTTTTGTCATTAGTAATTATATCTTTTTAACATTTATTTCTTTAAAATTATAGCAAAACAAATTCATTTTAAAAAAATGTCTAAGAACAAAAAGAAATTTACCTTCCTTAATCTCAACTCTTATGGACCACAGCACAGTATTCAACATAGTCAGCTTGATAGAAATATCCAGAAAAAGTATTTCAAAGATTAGGATTAGTAGCAAATTCAGCAACAATAAAGGATAGAATAATTAGACGTTATGTAAATCCAATTCATAGCTGCATATACAAAACAAAAACGTAACCATGCAATTCTGTTTCTTTGGGTGGTGCTGTTCCAATGTTTGCACTCAAAACTTCTTCCGAATAATTGTGTCATTCCCTAGCCTTTGTAATGGCTCAGTTTTGCGCATCAGGATCTCTCATGTGGAGTTTAGAATGCGTTGGGATCAGCATTTTAGGTTGCAGTAAGTTCAGCTTTAACCATTGTTTGTTATCAGTTCATATAAAATATGTTATATGCATATTGAACAAAAACACTTTAAGGGAAAATTAAAAAAACATGCTTTTTTTTTTTTAATCTATTTATTGAATAATAATACAATCAGCCACTGGAGGGCTATAACTATTAGAGCTAAGAGTTCTAAAAAAAAATATATATGTAAAGTATGTAATTAGCTTTATAGTATAGTGTGTAAAAAATGTAAGTAGCCTATTTGTGTTAGCATTGATTCCTGACTCCATCGACTATTCAATTCTTTTATTTTTTTTATGTACTGATTTACATTAGCATCACATAATGGACAGTCCAAACTTCTGCCCGAAACGAGGAGTTTGTGTCCACGGACCATGTCCAACAGGCAAGGCCACATTACGTTATGCGTCTAGCAGGAAACCTATAGGTACCCGCATGGTAAATGGTTACGAGGACGTACATATATCTGTCTTGCTCGAAAAGGAAATTAGAATTAATTGCGATTAATATCTAATTGGTATATGAAGTAAGAATTGTTTGTCCCTGAAGGTTATTTACTTAACATCCGATCATATTTAAACTTAAAAAATTCGGAATTATCATCGGCTTAATAGGTATAGGTCTAGTGAATCATTCATCAATCCCTTCCGCTCTTCAGTTTGATCATTCTCAGCAATTTTTCACCCCGTGTCGATACGCATTAGTTCCAAGAACACTAGGACATACTAATAATAAGTACTGAACTGTGTTACATAGAGCATTAAATACATAGATCATTTTGTTATTTGAATAGGTTTTGGCCACAATTAATATTCCCGATAACACGCTCAGGAAACTCAATAAGAGTTTCATTCCTCAAGATCTTCTCGCTTTTAAATATGAATATTAAAATAAAGATATGAAGTATGCCGTCACAATGCTCTCTCTCTTTACGCCTATCAACGCCTTGCTACTCATATTGGACAATATTCCCGACAGATGTGGATGAAGAAATAATGTTAGACAAGAATAAATATATATATATTCAAAACTTTGTATTTTGGTGATTATAAAATACTTGGTAAAAATAATTTCTTCTTAACATTCAGCAATTCGCCTCTACCAAAAAAAAGGTATAACATTGGTCCTAGAATTTAGTACTTAGATGCCATCTTGCAATAACCGAAAGAGGTACTTTTCATATATATATATATATTTTTTTCTTATATAAATCTTCAAACAGCTCCATCTCAGAATTTATTGCTGCTATAAGTTTTTTATTAGTCTAAAAAATTAATAATAATAATAATAATAAGGCTTAGCGAACCCGAAGATTCGATGCCGACACCACCAATCGCTTGTTACACACCTCCCTCCACCGTTCGCCGTCCAAACCCAGTCCCTTCAGATCGGCTTTAATGCAATCTTCCCACCTTCGCTTCGGTCTACCCCTCGGACGCTTACCATTCGGCACAGCAAATATTAACCTTTTAGGAATTCTCTCGTTACTAAGCCCAACAACTTTACAAGCCCATTTGATTCGCCGCGATGAAATTACCTCTATTATATTACCCGAATACAGCTCACGCAATTCGGCGTTGTGTAACCGTCTAAACTCTCCGGTTAACTCATCCTTCTTCGGTCCGAATATTCTACGCAATACTTTATTTTCAAAAACCTTAAGACGTTGCTCATCCCTTAATGTAAGCGGCCAAGTTTCGCATCCATAAAGAACTGTAGGCAAGATAATTGTTTTATAGATTCTAATTTTTAAGTTTCGGGACAAGAGGCGCGAACTAAGTAGTTTTGTCACAGAAAAATAACAAGCATTCCCCGCCTTCAGTCTAACCTTAATCTCTTCTTCAATTTCGTTTTTTCTAGTTATCGTTGAACCTAGGTACCTAAATTTATCTACCTGTTCAAACATATTACCATCTATATCGATATCACCAGTAGTATCGCCATTTTTGCAGCTAACCATATATTTTGTTTTATCCACGTTTATTTCGAGTCCTAGTTCTTTACCGGCTTTCATTAACGTTGTCGTATTTAGTTTTATAGTTTCAACGTCTTCGCTTAAGAGTACCAGATCATCAGCATAGCCCAGCACGGATGTTGTCCCGCCCAGATCCAACCCTTTCTCGGTTCGCATTACCTCCCTAATGGCATGTTCTAATGCCAAATTGAACAGGACAGGCGAAAGAGAATCCCCCTGTTTTAAGCCCGAATGAACCTCAAATTTTTCGGACAAATTATTACCGATTCTAACTTTATTAAGTGTCTCCGTCAAGCACATCCTGACTAGATTTACTAGTTTTTTTGGAATCCCCTGCTCGATTAGAATATTATACAGTTTCTGGCGGTCAATAGAATCGTAAGCCTTTTTAAAGTCTATATACAGCTGGTGAACAATACCGTTATACTCCAATTTTTTCTCTAATATTTGCCGTAAAGAAAATATTTGATCAATAGTCGAACGATTCCGTCTAAATCCGCATTGGTAGTCTCCGATAATTTCCTCGGCGTATTCCGTGATTCGACTGGTTAAGATTAAAGTGAATATTTTATAACATACCGGAAGGAGTGAAATTCCTCGATAGTTATTACAATCCGTCCTCGGGCCCTTTTTGTGAATCGGAATAAGAATAGATTCTTTCCATTCTTCAGGTAATTTCTCGTTCACCCAGATCTTTTTAACCAACCGATGTATTTTAGAAACTCCAGCTTCCCCGCATGCCTTAATTAGTTCAGTAGGAATATTATCGGTTCCCGCTGCTTTATATGATTTTAATTTTCCGATAGCTAATTCAACTTCCTCTTTACTTGGTATTTCTATTAACGGTTCAGCACTCTGGTACTCAGAAGGAGGACACAGATCATAATTTCCCGTATTTAAAATATTGTCAAAGTGGTCCTTAAACTTATTCAATATGTCAACCGGATCGGTCAGAATATTGTTATTATCATCCCTAATTCCAGACGTTACGGGCCCTACATATTTACGTGATCTGTTTATACCTTTGTACATGTCTCTAACGTTATTTTCGATTCTATTAGTTTCTATTTCAATTATTTTATTTTTAAGATACTCCCTTTTTTTATTTTTGAGCAATTTTGTCGTTTCGCTCTTTGAGATTCGGAAGTATTCCAGATTGTCTTCGCTAGGATTATTTAGAGCTTTTAATTTAGCGGCTTTTCTTTTTTCACACATGTTTAAGCAATCTTTATCAAACCACGGTTTGTTATTCTTATTTTCCTTTTTTCCTAGACACGAGTTACCGACCGCTTTAATATTATCCCTGATCTTTATCCATAACTTGTCAATATCCTCGTGGTCCTCGTCAGGAAGCTCTAAAGCTTCAAACCTATTCTTAACATCTAGCTCGAATTGGTTTCTAATTGATGGATTTTTTAATTTTTCCAAATTAAAATTCTCAAAATCGAAACGGTTTTCTTTTCTCTTTTTTATATTAAGTTTTTGTCGAAGTTTCGCGATTACTAATTCATGATCCGACCCACATTCTGCTCCGCGATAAGACCGTACATTAATTATACTGCTTTGCCAGCTGTGTTGTATCAAGACATGATCGATTTGATTTCGTGTTTGCGAATCCGGTGATGTCCAAGTATATTTATGAATATCCTTATGTTTAAACGTCGTACTTTTAATTATCAGGTTTTTCGAGATGGCAAAGTTTATCAGACGGATCCCATTATCATTACTATATTCGTGCAAACTTTCTTTACCAATCGTCGGAATATAAACTTCTTCCCTTCCTACCTTTGCGTTCGCGTCACCTACAATTATTTTCATGTAGTTTCGCGGTAGTTTATCATAAACCCATTCGAGTTTATCGTAAAATTTACTTTTGACTTCATCGTCACTGTCTTCGGTCGGACAATGTATGTTTATTAATGCGATTTTAAACCAACGGCCCTGAAGTGTAGCTACCGAAATTCTATCACTAAAGAATTGTACGTCCCTCAAAGCGGATAGTAATCTACTCCTAATTAGAAACCCGGTACCCAAACAATGATTCCCGCTTCCTCCGTACCAAATAGTGTACTTTCCTTCCCTCATCGAGCCCTCCCCTGGCCAGCGAACCTCTTGCAGAGCCACGACATCCAAATTGTACCCATTTACCTCATTCGCGACCGATTTTAGCCCCCCTGCTGTGTTTAAACTCCTTACGTTCCACGTACCAATATTTAAATCCCTATATTTCAACTTGCACCATGAATCCCCTAAAGCAGTCCCCACCCGGAGACCCGAACGGGGGACTAGTTTACCTCCGGATAATGAGCGTTTTACCTTAGGGAGATCCATGACTTTTTGTGGTGTTTGGTGAACTAAAGATATGTGAGTAGGGCGTTCAATCCTACGTCACACCCTCCAGCAAGTCTGGTGGGCCCCTTCCTCCAGCAAGTCTGGAGGTCCCCTCCCTCCAGCAAGTCTGGAGGGCCACTCTCATTGTTGGTCAGCGAGTCCATCGGACTTAGCCGGGAGGAACTTCCAAGGAATTTCCACCGACCATCCCCACATCCGCCACCCGTGGGACGCTCCCCATACGCGGTAATGAGCCCGCGCGAGGAGTCTAAAAAATTAAATAATATAAATTATAAAAAAGTAAATAATGAATTTTTTTTGTCAGGCCCATACTTTAAAAGATATTTAAAAATAGAAAGGCAAATAGTGCCGGTTTTTGTGTTACGGGTAAATTCGTATTTTACAGTATTGTACAAAACCAGAAGCACATCAAAATAACCCATATAAAATTCGCTTTACCTTTATAACGTAACGATTTTTGTTACATTCAGGTAAAGCATTTTAGCTACCATAGCTGAATATTATTATTTACGTCAATATAATTTATTTTAATTAATTAAACAGGTCAATTTCCTATTTTTTTTTGTTTGTTAATTTCGATGTCTATGCGCAAAAGATCCAGGTCATCAGCGACCGATCAACTAAATAACACTACTTCTATACTGTTTGGATGGTCAGTACAAAAAATAAAATTAAATAAAAGGATTAATAGAATAAAATAAATAAATAAAGATAATAATAGGCACTTATAGATAATAAGATAGAATAGATAAATAAATAAACTAAAAGAAATTAGCAATAAAATCAATAAATGAATTGAAATTAATAAACTAATGAACTTTTAAAATAAATAAAAAAATAAAATAAAAAATAAGAGAGAGCAATACTTTATTTAAAGCCGTGCTGCCTGCAGTGGGTTGCTCGATACACAGCATACTCATCAATCCTTTTTTTTCATGGACATAGCACTTAATTTTACTTAATCATATGTTTATATATATATATATATATAAATTATTTTTCATATTACACAGCATATACAATCTCAATACTATAATATACTATTACACACAATTACAATTATACAAATAATAATAATAATAATGAATCTGCAAAGGATCATCAATTATAAACTTGTCATATATGTTTTTTAAGTTTTTCATTATCTAGAAACTTGATAACTTTGGTAACTTCTTGATTTCCCAGGGATGCTGATATATTCTGGGATATTCCGAGATCTTTTAACCTTGCGGTGTAAAAAGGGCACTCTTCTAAGACATGTTTTATGGTTAATGGCTGGTCATTAACTGTTGTAAAAGTTACTGTTGTAAGATTACCTTTTGTAGAAAAGAGAATACTGAAATGCGCTGATAGAATCCATGGTGTTTAGTCCTGATATGGCGGTAAATACTTGGTGGTTCATTTATTATCAACCGAACAATTGCTTGTGCCTTAACTCCTCCAACACGTCACCGCCCAGATTGCTCTAATCCTCTTGATTGCGGAAGACGGGACAAAGGGTGCCGCGAAGGCCTAAGGAAACAGAAAGTAGCGAATAAGAGGAACTCATGGACGACCTTAAAGTAACTTTATAGCGCTATTAATCTTATAACTACCGTGCGACCTCCAAGTGGTTTAGGAGGGATCACTGAACTGAACTTGTAGGATATCTACCTACTTTAGACTGGCATTAAATTACAAAAGTTCTTTGACAAAGGTCCCTTGTTAAATATTGAATAAAATTTATACATAAAAGAAATGCTGTGACCTCGATACACTGATACTACATTAAGGAAAATTTTGGTTTAATTGCAACTATGGATGATAAGGCAGCTAGCTTAAGATATTTAGATAGCTGCTGATGCTAGCTAGTCTAGTTTTAGCAGCGATCATAACATATTTAATTTCGAAAAAGAAATGTTTATGGATTAATCCATTAATTGTCTGTCAATGAAAGGTCTAAGAACGTACGCGCATTTTTTTAAGTGTTTTTTTTCATACCTTAAAATTCTTATAGCTGAAGTTGGGCGGCCGTTTGTATCATGCCAAAGTCCAGTTTAATAAACTCAATCATTTATTAATTTATTTAATACTCTTCTCTAACTATAAGGCCACACGCTTGTTTATTCTAGTGGAAAGCAACACATACTTGCGTCATAACTTAATGATACAAGGTAAACAACTTATTTTTCCATATCGCTATGCAAAAGTCATATTGTTTCAGCCATCTTGCTCATCTTGCTCTCCTAACTGTCTTGCTCTTTTTTTTTCTATCCAAGGAGAAATGGGTAGAACTAACTAGTTCTTTCCACTAGTATACACCGGCCCTGTAGTACGTAAATAAAAGTCTTGTATATTTTCTTTGTAGGAACGGGTAATTTTCCTTGGTCATTAGTTGAGGAAGATCCCACTACATGTAGAGCCCTGTCTCCATCAGCAGTTTAACCCTTAGGGCCTCATTCAGATACGTTTAATATGCTCGATAATCTCTACGATTTTCAGTCACTGGAGAGATATTCACAAATCTCCAGCAGAGCATTCGTATCCTCTAGTGTTCACTAAATCATTAAGAAGAAACAGATGTTGGAAGTATCTATTTATGAATATACTAATTTGAATGTTATTATTATGCGCATTTTCTTATTGCAAACAGAATGCAATTTATCAACTAATTTCCGAATGTTTAAAGGCGATTAACTCGTAAATCAATTTCATCTGCTATTTCTAATTTTTTATTTAACTAAAAAGGGTTGAGAGGAGTAGAAAAAAAAATCTTAAAGTTCATACATTTTTTTTTATACTGTAATGTCTCCCTTAAGGGTCATTGGCTTCTAAACCCTATGGTAAAACATGATTATTTTTATGAATTCAAGAAGAATTTCACGCCAGTTTACGAGTCTTTTAGTATTGCTCGTATATTACAACTCATATTCAATTTTTTTCTTATGTTTGCATACTGCTGGCACTAAACTAGTAAATGGGAAATAACTATTTATAATCGTTATTTTTTATGTCATGTAAGAAATTATATCGTTCATATACTTATATTAAAAGCATCACCGTCATAGACCATCTGTTGTCGGCCATAATCAGCAAGTAGTTACTTAAGTTACGTTTTTTTTAATAGTCTTAAATCTAAACTGATTTAATTATTATACTGTCATATTTCTTGTATAATAAAGGCAAATTGATAGTGCTTTATGTGCCTTAGGCCAGCATTACGGTCTAAGGTAAATAAAGTGACACGGTGCAAATATAAAACCGTTACTAAGTGTAAATTATGGTTTGAAATCTTACCACGCACTTAAATTGTCGATATTGAATATGTTTTTTTATTACCAAATCTATAGCAAGTTCGATAAATAGCAGATATATGTTTAACCATCCGTAAATGAAATAAAATGAAAAATAAATCATATTCTTAGATTGAGTTTTATTGAATAATTACACTGTGTATTCTAGTGCTTTAAAATAAAACTGTACACAAATAAAATTGTTATGGTATTCCTAAGGTGACCAGATTACGTAGGTAAAGCGGAACAGAATCAACCGAGGGAGGCATTGCGCGGGATGTACTTGATTAAAAAATTGGTTCATTAAGTCTAAACAATAGTTCAAATTCGTTGTACGATAATTAATTTTTTTTGGTTTATTTTTTTTTTATTCACACCTGTCATAATGGTAATGACAACCAGTGAATGTGAGGTTGATTCGAAAAAATAATGTCATGAAAGGCATTACGAGAATCAGTGCCCAGCGGTACCTCACTCGGCGTGATATCTACATTAGGCGAGGAGGGCCCTCATCATCCAGCTTCTCTTCAGTCTCCTACAGACTTTACCTTGCATATTCGTAGTGGCCATGTCATTTATAAGTGTATTAGGATGTCCTTGTAAGTTGTCATGGAATCGTTTGTAATGAGTTCGTATGTGTTCGTTAACAATCGGCATATGGAGGTCAGTATGTAAGGTTATGTTGCTAACGTACCAAGGTGCTTTTGTGATTGTTCTGAATGTTTTTGCTTGAAAGGTTTGAAGTTTGTTTAAGTGAGTCTTTTTAGCAGTTCCAAATATTTGTGATGCGTAAGTCCAAATAGATTTTAGTAAGTAATTGTATGTGTTCAATTTCTGTCAAAGTTTTAGTTTAGAATTTTTCGAAAGAAGTGAACTCAGAATTCTGAACCTTTGATTTAGCGTTTTTCGTTTTTTGATTATATGTGGGCCCCACGTCATTTTTCTGTCAAATGTCAGACCAAGGTAGTGAACGGTGTCTGTCTGTGGAATCTCTGTATTGTCAAGGAAAACTGGAGGGCATGTTTCATGTCGAAGGTAAATGTGATGTGCTGTGATTTTTCTTGATTCAGTCGGATTTTCCAAATTTTGAACCAGTCATGTAATCTTGTTAAATACTGTTGTATAGTCTGTGAGGCATATGTTGGATTTTTGTGTCTTGCTAAAATTGCTGTGTCGTCTGCATATGTCGCTGTTAAAATATTGGGACTGCAAGGTATGTCATGGGTGTATGTGATATAGAGTAGTGGAGCGAGTACTGAACCTTGAGGTACTCCTGCTGAGATAGACCTGATGGAAGATAGTTCTGAGCCGTGTCAGACCGAGAAAAATCTATCGGAAAGGAAGGATTGTAGAATTAGATAGTATGTAGGTGGGAGTATTGTCTTGAGTTTAAAGAGAAGACCCTCGTGCCAAACTCTGTCAAACGCTTGAGCAACATCCAGAAATACGCTAGTTGCATATACTTTCTGCTCTAGTGCTGTAGATATGTAGTCCGTTACTCTATGTAGTTGGTGTACAGTTGAGAGATGTGCCCTAAATCCAAATTGATGGTCAGGCATTATTTTGGTGTTTGTTAGTATATCAACAAGTCTTTTGTTCAGTAAGCTTTCAAAAATTTTGAAACAGATAGGTAGTAAGCTGATTGGTCGGTATGAGGAAGATGAGTTTTTGTCCTTGTTAGGCTTGTGAATCATTATTATATGTGAGTATTTCCACTGTAGTGGAAATTTAGTTGTCCTCAGCATTGCATTATAAATAGTTGTCAAAAGCACTAGAACTTTCCTAGGCATTTGTTGGAGCACTTCAGCGTTAATCAAGTCATGTCCAGGAGCTTTTCTTTTAGGCAACTTTTTGATTTGTTCAGCAATCTGGGAAGGTGTGAATGAAATAGGAGGTGAAGTTAGTTGTAAGGGCACGTCTAAAGTGTTTAGTACATTGTTATCGTGTACAGTATTAGTGAAGTCTGTGTGTGGTACAAAAACAGAAGAAAGATATTCCGCAAAGAGTTCTGATTTTTCTCTGTCTGTCACGGCCCAGGAATCATCTTCTCTTCGAAGGGGTGCTGACACTTCACGATGCTTAATAAGGTTTTTGGTATGTCTCCACAAGCTTCCATAGTCGGTTGAGAGATTTCTGATGTAGCTGTTATAGGTTGTTCGTTTGAATTTTCCAATCTGTCGCTTGAGTTCATTATTAAGTCTGTTGTAAGTTCGTTTATCTGATGGGATTCTGCCATATTTTGTGAGCTCTCCTCTTCGCTCTGATCAAGTCCCTTATGTATTGTGGGTACATTGGTAACAACTCAAATTTTTGACGTTTCGCTACTGATGAAGATTAATTTTTAAAATGATAAATTGGTGCAATTGTTAATCAGGTGACATATTGTTCAACTAAAATAATGTTGAGAATTCACTTTTTGAGAGCGAATATTTTGATGATGTATTTTACATCTAATTTATGACTTTTGAAGACAGTTTTTAAGACACAAATGTTTTGTGCCAGCATTTTGTACACAATCAAGTAGCTCTTTATAAAAATGCTAAATATTTATTGAAAGTTACAACATTTCGGTAATTGAAGTAGTAAATGAAGTTAATTTGCTGATGCTCAAGATTTGACCTTTTCCTGACCATTATATATTTTTTAATAACGGCGCCTCATTAAAAACAACATTTTCGTGTTGTTTATTATAATTAAGTCCAACCAATGGAGGTCAAGTATGATACGGACTTGGGACAAATTGTTAATAATCGGGACAGTCCCACCAAAAGCGGAACGTCTGGTCATCTCAGGTATTCTTCCAAATTTTTAGAGATGCTTATCTATAAAAAAGTAAAATGATCGAAGAGATATTTAGATAGACATATTGACGCCTATTACATAGACAAATACATCAGTAATATTATAAATTTAAAAACACATATTTCATGTAAAATAAGTATGACTCCTATCTTGTCTTTGAAACGATTTATTTATTTTAAAAGGATCTAGCTACAAACCCTATTTGATCCCTGTTGAATATTGTTAAGTTCGGATTGGATAATAACTGTACTTTCCATCGTCTGCGCATCAAATTGTATAATAAATTAATATTTGCAAAGAAGTGTATTTGATTCAAACTATTTTTGAATTCCAACTCATATTGTTATTATACCAAATAAAGATAAAGAAGACACGGTTAAAAGTTTCTGCCGAGATAAGATTGAAACAACATATCTTTTAGCCATTTTTTTTTCTTTTGCTGGATTCATATCAAAGTGAGGGCCGTCAGACAACTGGAAGCAACTCACACCGACCGGGAATATGACTGATGACCCTACACGGTGTACTTAAATCGGGAATCCATATGTTGTTAACCAGGATGTTAGTTAGTAGACCCCCTGAGATGCGGTCATGGACTGTTTCGGGGAAAAAAATATAAGTTCTCGTGCGCCTGCTGACTACCAATAGGCATAATCCATAGATCTAGCCCAATGTGTCACTGTCCTTGAACCCGATTGGGTCGGTGGGAAGGACACTGCCAGATTCGCCAGAAAGGGATCGGCTATGGAGGTACGGATGGCCTGCCGCTGCAGCATGGAGAACATGGTTCTTAGCTAGCTGAGGTTGGGTGATCCCCTCCAGGCTATCTGAGCTCCCGCAAGCAACATAGAATGAATAGCTTAGAAAATAACTTTATTCTGGGACAAAGTCCCTTTAGAATAACAACAACATACGTTTGTAAGGAGACCACATCTCTCAGCCAAAGATCTTCATGGTCTGTAGTGCGTACAGAAAAAAAAAAAAAAAAAAAAAAAAAAAAAAAAATATATATATATAATATATATATATATATATATATATGTAGACGGATATATATATATATATATATATATATATATATATATATATATATATATATATATATATATATATATATATATATATATATCCGTCGAATATCAAATATATACTCCCACGATTTCATTTGTATGAAGCAGTTTCTCTTTAATCAGTAATGAATTATGAAACTATTTTGGATTATGAACTTTGGATAGAAATGAAGGATTTAATGTCATATAGGAATCTAAGCGATTTACCGAACCACAGAAACATAAGAGTATAAACAAAATATTTATAAACTAAATGCAATGGGCCCTATTTTAAAAAAGTCTTATTGGAAAATAATAATATGAGAGATATCAGTTTGAATTTTTTTTTAAACTAGTAGTAATTCCCACATCATTAATCCATATTTATCAAGGCGAGGCTTTGGCATTGAAGGTGGTTTCAAGTCCCTTGAGTGTCTGAAAAAATAAAAACATAAAAATGTAACAAAAGCTGATTAAAAAAATTCAGTATCCCGATGAACTTTATCTGAATAATAAAATAAATTTTAATAAAGTAAACGTCAATAAAAGGCCTAAAGACGTACTGCCAATCTCGTTTTCGATTTTTTCCAAAGAAGAAATGTTAAAAACCAAGTTTTAAACTTATTTTTCAAGTATGTATCCATTCAATCAATAAGTCTATGGATTAATCTGTCTTTACTAATTTTTTTTTATATATGTTGATAAATTTTAATTAAAACAATACTTATTTGATATTCATATCGTGTACAAAACATACTATTGAAGTTGCCAACTTCCCTATTAACTCACAATCTTCACCATCATTATAATTATTTTAAGTAATTTTAAAACTTTTAATTTCATTAATTTTACTATTTAACAGAATGGAATAGTAATGTATGTGATAATAGTCTGATACCTTTATCATAGAATAAACGTTTACATGTTAAAAATTAAAGTTGTAATATGTTTACGAATTTTTATGATTATTAAACTGCCAATGACTAAGTTATTTAGCTATCTACAGTTGGCCTATAACTCCATTTCATTTTTTCTTCATACATTCTCTAGAACAGGAATGGAAATTTCGTGAAATGCATAAATGAAATTAATTAATAATTGCCATAGAATTAATGATCGTCAACAGGGGTTTTTAAATCAATTTTAGTTCACATTGTTTACATAAAGGAATAATTACAATAATAAGCAAACTTTCTCTTCGGCTACGAGGTATTTAGTTCTTTAAATAATAATTAGCACAGTTCAAAGTTATCAAAGTAAATAAATATAAATGTAATACTACAAGCATTGATTATTAACCTGTTATTGGAAATTATTGTTTAACATTATGTGTGTTATGAAGTTTTTGGTTGTAATCACTTCCCCATACAGTTAATTCAAATTTAAATAAGCAATTGTAAGGTAGGTTAAAATAATTATTTAAGTAAAGCATTTCAAATCTAATAATTTTATACTTAAACAGAATTTTTAAAGATGCTTTCTAGTCCCTTCATATTGAAGATGTTTTTAAAAGATATCAATTAATAACTATTACACCATTTACAGAAATAGTTTTTACACAAAAAATATATTTGTTCAAGATGATTTACATATTTTACTTATAATATATAGATGATATATAGATATGGAAGTCGATTATATTTTATACTGTATATTGGTCGTTTGAATTTTGATGTCCAAAATTTTTAAAGTTGAAGATAAAAAAAAAATGGAGTAGGTTTGTTTGTAATGCGGTCTGAGTTTGTCTGTAATAAAAATGTTTTAAGTAATATTATGTAGTATACATTACCATTAATACGATGTTATAAGCCCTCTTCGCTCTCTTGGTATATCAATTTCTTTTCTTTTTTTTTCTTCTGTGTTCATATTCTGACACCTGTTTGGAAACATCAATAAATTGTCAGTATTTAATGAACCCAACCTCACTCACAGCTTTGGGACATAACTTAAGGTTTTTTGTTTCTATAATACATTTTTTTTTACATTATATCTTCACCCACGCCTGTCATAAGTAATGACAATTAGAGGGTCTGCTGTCGGTAAGAGTACAGGAATTGGCTTGATCGGCTTGAGTGAGAGGAGTGCCCAGCGGCATCCCTTCCTGTATTGAATTTAGCATCTTTGTAAGCAAGGAAATCCCTCACCCAGCTTCTTTGAAGCCTAAGGGTGTTTTCGAGCATGCTAAATGTAGCCATACTTTGTATAAGTGTGTTTAGTATGTTTATGTAAGTTATTGTGAAATCGTTTGTGGTATGTCCGTATGTTGTCGTTAACTGTTGGCATTTGATGGTCTTTATATAAAGTAATGTTTGTGACGTATCATGTTGCTTTAGTTATGGTCCTGAATGTTTTTGAATGAAAAGTTTTTACTTTTCTTTTTTTTGGCTTTAATTTTTTTTTCTGCAGGCTTATTAAGCGAAATCAAATTTTCTACAGATTCAATTTTTTTTTCAATTGTATTTGTCCCACATTCATTTCTAGAACTTCAGTTCAGACCCTCTTCTTGGAGATATTTTTTCACTGGTCATATCTCAATTGTACACAATTTACAATATTGTTCTATTAACTATTTAGCTTATTAAGCAATTTGGCCAAGGCTAAGATAGTCAAGTTAGTTTAAAATGAAACCATCACTTAACTAACTTATAAAATAAAAATATTGATTTAATTAATTTAGGTTCGAAATGGGAGAAGAAGAACAGAACGTCTTAACCATTTTTTTATTAAATGCCTTGTTAAAAAATAATCGAAACATTTTATTGTAAAGCTTCTTCGGTAGATTATTTCTTCAAGGTCATAGTTTGTAAATAAGACCACAAACTTTATTTTATAAGTTATTTAAGTCAAATTTTGAAAGAGCTTTACAATTTCAGCCTTACACGAATTGTTTTATACAAATACAGACAAAGATCGTGCCATAATTAGCTGTTTGTCAAATCAGGCTAATGATAACGCATATTTCTTTCAAGATAAAGTTAACATTTTAAAATTAGTTGAACAAATTGCCATACTCACGGTATCCAGAAATTTTCAGTAATGGGAGAAAGAGGAAGAAAAATAGCTATTCTTTAGTTTACGAAATAGTTCGCTGTCGGAAAATGAATTGGAGAAAAAGGCTGAGAAAATAACATTAGCCGTTAGATTAACACTATCATTAGAAAAAAAAAAGTTCAATAACATACGGATGTTATTGAACTTTTTTTTTCTTTATTTTTTATTTTATAGAAAAAAAAAACATTTTGCCTTGATTAAGGGCATTGATTTGGATGTATTGGGATGTATGAAACAATCATACCATATATACAATAAAATGAAAACAATACAAAAGAAAACTTAGAATGACCGAATAAATCAAACATGATACAACATTAAATATAAAAAAACAAATTAAAAACACATTCATACTTATATTGAACATTACCAACCTTTAAAACTTGAAATGAAAAATTTGTCTCGCCTAGTTGAATGTTAGATGTAAATGTCGAGAAAGATATTTATTGTTGGGTATAAATTAAATAAAATCACAATCACTACTGAAAACAAGATTATATACATAAAATAAAAAATGATAAAACTATTAACCTGAATGATGAAATACAATAACTGTAATATATAACTGTTATCACTAGCAGATCCAGGATTTAATTTTCAGTCCGAAAGCTTTTTTTTCATAAAAAAGACGATAATTACTTTAGAAAAAAAGAAAGAAACTAACTATCTATATGAAATGGTGTTTAAGTGATTCCTTAAGTCCTTTTAAGTGTAATTACACGAACAATTATACTTTAAGAGCTAATTTTTTAATATACTTTTCCATAAAACATGGTTATATTTTACCATTTTGGGGGCTTCAGCCCGAAAGCTCTCCCCCCCCCCGTAAATCCGCCCGTGGCTGTTATGTACTTAAATTTTAATAAGTCACTTACCCAGAGACTACGGATTCGAAGATCAAAACTCAGGTTAGGGAACAAGGGAGAGAAAAATAAGTAAAACATTAGGTTACTTTTTTTTTTTACAATAAAATAGTTTTTGTGGGCGACTGTTGTTTCTATAGAATAAGTGTCTACAGATGAAACAGCGCCAATTTCCGTTTTAGACCAATTTTCGGAAAACTTGGCTGTTTAATTTTCGCTGGGACTCCTAATTTCGAAGAACGGCTGAAATGACCAAAAGATACATAAAAAGTATTACATATATTAAGTCCATATTTTGTATATATACATATATATATATATATATATATATATATATATAATATATATATATATATATATACATACATATATATATAAAACTTTATTAAGTATATTTCCTCACAAAATTTAAGATTCTTTAAGATGGTTCAAAATATTTTTGTGATGATATCTTTAAAGAAAAAAGTCAAAACTGAGATCATGTTATTGTAATTTTCTTCGCAAAATTGTATGTATGTTACAGTTTAGTATACATCTATGTATTATTTCAATCAAAATACATCAGGGATTATATAAACCAGAAAATTATACATTCTAAATGTGCTTATGATTTCAAAGTGTGAATGTATTAAAATAAGAAAAATTAATTTGTTTCGAAAGTCATGATTAGCTCTTAGTTACACAATGGACTTAATCCATAATATTATAATTACTCATTTCATTGTTGAGTAATATTATTAGTAATATTTTTTCACAATTAGTATTGCTTTGGAAAATAAGTCCTTTCGATTTTTCAGAGTGAAATAAAACTCAATGTATTATAGACATAAAATTAATTTTAATCTACAATATATTGATCAATATTCAATATGGCTTTTTCCCATTTTTTCACAAACTGCATAATGCTATGTTCATAGAATGTCTGGAGTTTATTGTTAAAAAACTGATCCAAGTGGTTTTTGGTTTCCTCTTCCTTTTATAATTTCTTTCCATTCATGGAGTTATGTAGAGACCGGTATAATTGGTAGCCACTTGGAGCTAGATCAGGTGAACAGGGAGGGTGGAGCAAAATGGTCCCATCCAAGGCTCAATGATTTATTGTGTGGGCGACCAGACCGTTGAGCACCATTGATGTCAAAATTTCCTGAATGAAATTTGGCAAACCAATTTTAACTGGTGCTTTCGGTTAAGGCATCATCCCCATTAACAATACAAATTTTTCTTTGAGGTTCTGCAGCACGCTTACCTCTTTTAAAATAATACAACGAAACATGCCGATAATGAATATGTTCTTTAATATTCACAGTGCAATAACAAACACGATACGAAGCTAGTTTCAACAAGAGTTAACAAATATAGTTGTTGACATATTATAAACAGGATAAACAATCCTCCTTAAGGGTTTAATTTATCAGATAACAAGTGTATCATAGTGACATAGAAATAAACAGAAAAACCGAAAGAACTTATTTGCCAACCCAAACATAGTGATAATGTAGCTCTATCCGTAATAAAAGATAATAATAATATTAATATTATCACCATGTATTGTCAATTCACTTAACCCAAAGGAATATATATTTAAAAACACTCACAGGACACTATGTAGGTCTATAGGCCCTTATCGAAGCATGGAAAAATAAAAGATTTTGGCAAAAGGCCACTTTCCCACAGCCATCATATCAATATTGAAGGACAATAATATAAATTGTTAACAGCTTCTCCTTAAATCTAATGGAGGTAAAATTAACTCATTGTGCTAACGTTGACCAAGAATCCTAACGTTCAAAGAATCCTAGTTCCTAATAGATGGAAGAGGTATAGGTTTCTTTTTTTATATAAAATTAAATCATTTTTGCGTAAGTTTGGTAATAATTTCATTTAAACAATAAAGCTGTAAAAGGATTTAAATGACAAATTTTTATAGTTGTTTTCTTTAAAGTAATTTCGATTTTGTTGATTTGAAATAATTATCTGTCTCTTATTATTATAAGTAATAAAACATGGATAAATATGAACCATGAAATAAGATCATAATTGACTAAAGTTGAAACAGAGAATAGTGACCCTTCAGACCGAGGATTAACGACTGCAACGAGCTTGCCCGAACAGTTTCCAGTGGGCCTGACCAAGTTCCGCCGAATGCTCCCGGATTGCTGCGAATGAGTTACAAAATCAGGTCGTCATATCGATGTGCAATTCGCCTGCTCTTGCTTCCTAAAGTATAAAGGAGCTTAGATTGCGTTTTTTTTTAAAATGGCTTTTTCTACAATATGCTTAATTTTGCTGTGTTTTTAAATTCATTAACCATTTTCATTGTATGAAGTAATAAAAACTGGATAAAAATAAACTACTAAACTATTTTATGTTTAAAAAGGGTTTAATACTATTTCTGGAAGATACTGTTTCTTGATGGATGGTTGTGCAATACGGTGATTTGACCGAGATCAACCTCAACCGCTAGGTTTTCTTCCTTCATTAATTATTTAATTAAGAGTACCCAATTTATAAGAGCTGGTGTGTGATAGGAGGGTCTTCCGACCTCAGGATCGATCCACGGCCTATGAAACAGAATAAAATAATTTATCTGCCACAAGCTGGACTCGAGCCTTGGACCTAGAGCATTGCAAGCTCAGCGCCCTACCACTGAAATACCCCACTCCCCATTCATGATTAAAAATAAATATTTTTATGGATTCAAACTAATTAAATAAAAATAATATTAATGTAAAATATACCATTGGAAAGCTAACGATTTTATAAAAATTAGTATAAAAAATATACACAGGTTAATTGGATTAAATGGATGGTGATGAAGATTTTTTCAAATTTAAGATATGCGCTAATAATTGCTTTGGATAAATTTGTTGTAACATCTATAATTTCTGAGTAAGAAAATGGTCCGGGGAAGTGGTCATAAAAAGACTAAAATATTAACAAACTATTTTATTTAAAGCCAGCGTTTCGACCCAACTTTGCAAGTCTTCTTCAGAGGATTGTATACAGTAGGGAGTTTCAGTTGAAACTGAAAGTAGTTAAAAAATATACAAATATACATAAAACCACGGTTAACCATCATGTATTAAAATTATAAATTTTACTTTTACTTAACTATGTATAGAAATATTTATACCCGAATTACGGTGATAAGTGTAATTTTAGTGATGCGCTCACTGCATCATATTTTTCTGGGCCAGTGCTACATAGCGATGCACTGTATGTGGTCCAAATATATGATATCTTGGTCTATAGAATCTTTTTTCTAACTTGATTTTACCAGTTCCCAGTCCGCTGGTGTTCCTCAAGGTAGTATCCTAGGTCCTATCCTCTATACAGTTTATACAGCTGACATCCCTACCTGTCCCAACACTGTCATCACCACATATGCCGATGACACATGTATCCTATCAGTAAACAATGACCCAGCAATTGCATCTCAAATGCTTCAATCACACATCATAAATCTAGAAGAATGGTGTCAAAACTGGAGAATTAAAATAAACTCCAATAAATCCCACCAAATTACCTTTACCCTCCGTCGTAAACCAACGACTTCCTGTCCTACAGTTTCCTTTATTAATACTCCACTTATCCCTGTTGAGCAAATCCGATATCTAGGACTCCACCTGGACAAACAACTAACTTGGAATCCTCATACTAGACTGAAACTACAAGAAACCGCTCGACGTTTCCGATTACTTCAGCACTTACTAGACAAACGCTCTAAACTTCCCATTAATTACAAAAGACTCATATACTTGACTATAATAAGACCTATTTGGACTTACGGAGTTGAGCTATGGGACTCCACTAAACCATCGAATTCCTCTCGAATCTAATCCTTACAATCCAAAATCCTTCGTAAAATCCTCAATGCTCCTTACTTTGTCACTAATAAAATTGTCCATAAAGATCTTAATGTTCCTTATGTTTCAGATCTGGGCCCAATCCAGATACCTATCCTTCCATAATAAACTTCAGAATCATCCCAACCCTCTCGTTTCTAACCTTGCTTCCTCTTCAATTCCTGATAACCCTCCGAGGCGTCTGAAAAGAAGATGGCCCCGTGATCTCCTAATGTAGTCATATCATTAGAGTGCTACCATTGGGTAGTTACTCAGCAAGTGTATTCATGTCATTATATCTATTATGTCCAAATTTACTTGATGTATTTATGTAATACAGTTGTAAATGTCATTAAGAAATAAAAATAAATAAAAGATTTTACCAGAATTCTTATTTTTTTTCTAAAACCCATTGGATGTGGTGTTTAGAACAAGGGGTAAGTCCAGGATTAAATATGATCTCTTTTACTAAACAGGGTGCATTTGAGGAAAGGGGTGGAGTTGAGAGTAATGTGGTTATTTGTAGTTATAGTGTGTCTTAGTTACCAGTGTCCTGTAAATCTCAATTCATTTTCTCAGTTTAGTAATAGGCTTTTAATGTATGTCTGTCATCTAGGTTTGTTTTAAAAAGTGGATTTGTCGAGTATTTAAGACTATTAAAGAACTTGATACGCCCGCTTGTAATAAAGGGCCCACCTTCAGTAATTCGAGGGCGGTATGTAGTATGTTCGTAAAGTCGTGCGTATTACTATTTTTCTCAGCGCATCGTTCTCAAACTCTTGGAGCATTTTCGCTAATGCCGGTGATATGTTAGTTAGGAGTTGTGCTTCATAAAGAAGGACTGCTCTTAAAATACGTTTGTAAATCGTTAATTTGAGGCGGAGTGATAACTTAGGAGTCAATAGGTAGAATTGTCAACACATTTTTCAAGATACTTGGTTGGTTGTTGAATAGTTAAGGTATAAAACCTGTTGGTCATCAACGCCGTTAATTAAAATTATATATTATTATATCTTTTGGTTGTGAATATTAAGCAGTTTATAAAGTTAAAAAGATCTAAAATGCACGTTAATGTTAAAATTGTTTGCGGTTATTAAAGTTTAGTTATTTAAAGTTAGGTAAAAGAAAGAAAGAAAAAAAAGGGTATAAGGAAAAAAAAACTTTAGAAGTGCTGTGTGAGAGGTTCAGAGATTTTTCGTGATTCTTTCTTCAGATTGAAAACATAACATTTTATGATTTTGCCTACGATTTTTTGATCATTTCCCAAAGCAGCCGGTGTATTTGCTTGTATCTCTCTTGTTTAATTCACTGATGTAAAAGGCACAACTCTCGAAGATATGGAACACACTGTCATTCTCTCTCCACACTTCTCACAAATGGGCGGGTTTTCTTTCGTAATTAAGTGAAGGCGCGTAAGCCTCGTATGACTTATTCTTAGTCGCGTAAGGGCAACTTCCTCTCTGCGTTTACTGCGACTGGAATTGCTCCATTGCTTCACTCCCTTTTTTATCACCTTTAATTTATTTGGAGAGCTACTGTCCCTTAGTGCCAATCTTGGTGAATGGCCTCTTACAGAGGTCGCGCCGGTTCGGACGCAATTGGGAAGGCTTTACCATACTTATTGTTTAAGATACTTATAATAATGCTATATGCTTACTTATATGAGTAGGAAAATGCATAATTCAGATGAGTTTTTTATTTTCATAAATACATCATTAAGGATGATTGCATCAATATTTGATGTAAATATTTTCTATAGAAAAATGGGAAGATCGTCATTTTAAGTTTTGATTAAGTCCTATTGTTAATAGGGTACCTATATCAGAAGTATGATTTTGATGGTAAAAAAAAATGTACTTAAACTTATTATTTATTTAATTTCAAATCATTTAAAAGTTTATTTAATCTCTCTATTTTGTTTTTTTCATTTATTGGGTTCTTCTCCACGAGGAAGGCAAAATGCAAGGGACCTCTCTGTAACATCATCTGGAGATTGAAAAGGATACATTGCCCAAACAAGGGGTTGTATAATTCCGTCTAATTGCCATGTTCTTTTTTTATGCTTTACGGTGCTCGAACAATTCATTCTTAGATTATAATTGCAGGAAGGGCTGACCCAAAAAACCGGTGGAGCGCCAACCTCCTGCGGTTTCCTCCTCAGTCTCCTTGACACGATACCACTCAAGGAGTCCAATAACGGTTATCAATAGCCATATTGCCTCCGATTATCCGAATATTCGAATGATTACTCTGTCCGTAACCAAACCAAAGATATGTTGTCAAAATCATTTTCGTAATGCCTTCTTAATCATCCTTTAAAATCTTACAACACTTTTCGGTCACGTATAAAACTCATGTATCAGTTGTGTAATTGGATATAAACGTCAGAGACTGGGGACCGAATTCCGATGCACAAGCACAACGTTTATGCAGGGGGGTCTATAAAATATAAAGAATTTTCTAGATCATGCATATTGACATCTTCGTAAGACCAGATAAAATTAGAATTTAAACAATTACTAGCACTGTATTTACTTATATGAGGATGTAACGGAAGTGGGATGATATTAGTGTTGCCCAAAGGCGAGACCAAGACGAGTCTTGGTCTTGCAAACTCAGTCTTAGTCATGCTCTTAGTCTTGATTTTGCGCAAGAGTCTCGCAACAGTCTTGCAGTTACTTATGAGCTTATTACTATAGAGATATTAGTGTATTTTTTTAGATAGGGGAAACCTAACTAAGCCCGAATGAAAAATTAGAGGAGTTTAATGCAAAAGTATTTAGGTTATCCCAATTATTAACATATAATAACTAAAATTGTCGTGTATTAGCAACTATTTTATATTCGTAGAAATTTTTTTTTCGATCGTAAAAAAAATTGGAATTGGAGGGTCTTATGATCTGCGAAATACAAATCTAAACTCTGTTTCTGTTTTAAAAAAATATTTCAACACACTTTACTCCTTCCGTCAATGCAAATAGTTAAAATTATACATATTTCTAATATATTTTTACGCTTTTTTTTTAGGTGATTCAGTAATCTCTCTAACAGAAAAAAATGCATATTTATTGTGTCAAAATGATTAGTCAATCATTGGATTTGATGAATAATTGACGAATTTTGGCGTACCGACAAAAAAAAACACCTTTTAGAAATAATATATAGGATATATATATAAGTTACTTTCTAATTTTGATAAATAAATTATAAAAAATTGAATTAAAAATTTAGGGGTATTCGTTAATCTGGTTCTGGTCTTGGTCATTTGGTTTTTGTCATACATAGATATATATACATATACATATATATATATATATATATATATATATATAATATATATATATATATATATATATATATATATATATGTATGTATATATATATATGTATATATATATATATATATATATATATATATATATATATATATATAATATATATATATATATATATATATATATATATACATATAACTTTTCTTTAATCGACCTTTGAATATTAAATTTAAACATAACCATTTAATTGGGAATAAGGTCAAGACTGGTTACGGAAATATATATATATATATATATATATATATATATATATATATATATGTAATTTTAAAAATAAAATAAACATCGAAAATACAGACATATTTATCTACACTACAATCAGCCAGGAGAACGCCAAACCAGTCTTGTCTCTTCCTCCACAAGTTGGGGGAAAAAGGAGATCCCAGCGCTTCTTCCTTAACCAGTTCGCTAGCATTAAAAGCCAGAGGATATTAAGTTAATTAACTATTCTATTATAAAAACTTTAAATGTTAATACAAGTTGGCTTCCAAATATTTTTATTTATAGCATGTGCGAAATTATTCATTAAAAAAAAAGTATTATTTTTATAGCCTATATCAATCCTACAAAATTCTGAAACATAATTAATAAGTTGGATCGTATTCGACACAACTCTTTTTGTGTGTAAATTGCATTTGAATTCTTGGGAAAAAGTTATAAAGTTACGTATGTTTCACATATAAAATAATAATAATAAATAAAATTTGCCTTACATTCCTTTATTTTCCACGAGCAAGGCGACCATAAGCATGCTAAAATGTTAATAGTACTAAAACTTTTGTCGCATTTTGTCTGACTGGTTAAGGATCCATTTATCCATGTAAAAAAATTTCCTGCTCCAGTTATATTTCGCTTTTGTTTAAAACAAAACCACTAGAGAACAATCTTGAATAAGATTACATAAGCTCTCATTAATTTTTATGGAGCAAGACATGTTTCACAGATGTTTTAATCATATTCATGTGTCTGACCCTCCTTGCTGTCTGAGAGTTAAATGACCGAATCCAGTCATGTAACATAGGTAATCTGCAGCTGACTATTTTAGAAGGATGTTCGTGATATTAAAGTGAGTTTTATAATTAGGAACCAAATAAAATTCAAACGACAATGAGATATAATGTATAATAAATAATACAAATTTAGAAAAAAAGAGACAATTTCTCTTAAAAAAAAAACAAAATATATCTTCCAAAACAAAAAAAAACATAAATAGCATTTATAAAAGAAGGATGGCACAAATAAAACTAGATGTTGAGTGTACCTAAACAACAAAATTTTGACCTAGCACTAATTCTTCGCTTCTTAAACTCTTTTCGAAACAGAAAATGAGTGGACCGTCAGTTTCCTATCTGCATACAGGTCTCTTAGATATTCTTTTGCGGGTCTCGCATAATCCATCTTAAGGAGCTGTCTGATTCTGTTATCGTTCTGCTCATTAAAATGGTTGTGATCGGTTTGTCTTATCGGTTTGCCCTTATGTTCATACAATCCTCCCTTCTGACGTACTTTACGAAGTTACCGCATTTACTATGGTTTGGATCTGAATCCTACATGCGAAGGAAAGTCCACGGTTTGGAAAAAGACAAGGCAATAGGAAGTAATGTTGGTGAAGAAAAGGTTTATTACACAGGAATGTAGTCAAATAGAAGGCACCTACATTAGTTTTCTTCCTGACCTCTCTTCTAACGATGGAATGTTGCTCTTCCAATGCTCTTAATCACTTCTTCGAGATAACCTTTTTCACTTTAAATCAACATTAATCATTATATATTCTCCATCTTCTTTAATTCCTTCCCTTCCCACTTCAGTATTCAATGTTACATCCTATCACCATGCATTAACTATTTCCTATTAATTAATTTTTACGGTTCTCTTGAAGGTCGTTTAAGTTTTATTGTAGGCCTGGGTCTCCATCAGTTACCAATATGAGGTCATCAACGAACCTTAGGAAGAATTTCATATGTCTGAACTTAAAAATGAATACCTCATTCGTAAATATGTATCATTCTTAAAATAATTATTTTTTGTCAGTGTTAGATCCAAGAATATTAGTTTTTTTTTATCGAATAATAATAGAAACTGCCACTTGACTGGAACATTAAAGGGCTTAAACTACCACATTTGTGTATAACTAATAATCAAATTTCATTTCTAAGCGGTTCCAATTCTTAACGACATTGCTTGTTGTATTGGTCTTATTAAAGACTCATTTTTCATTTAAATACGACTTCTACTAAACGAAAAAAGAAAAAAAACTTTCTTAAATAAACAAAATACTAGCTCAGTCAATTCATAATATAATAATTGTCGGGAATTTTAACTTATGATAATTTGTAATAGTGAAAGAGACTGAATTAGAAACATTTTCATGTTAATTTTTATTTTTTTGTGTTACGAAAAATGATAAAATATTGGTCTCAGAATTAGAATAAGTGTTACTTTATAAAGTAAATTTTTAGAAATAACTACTAAATTAATTTTTTTTTATATCTGATTTCAGGTGAGTAAAAGAAACTGTTTTAAAGACGTCTAACATATAATGTAAGTATAAAAAAGTTCTTTGGTATTTCTTAACGATTTCAATACAATTTTTACAAAATAAGATCTCAGTTAGATTGCCAAAACAAAATCTGTAGGATGTGAAATTATATCCTCATATAATCATTATCAGGGGAAATAATATACTTGTTAAGGAGTTTTTTAGTTAATAAAATGATCGCAATAAAGAGTAAAATAAGGAAAAAATAATAATTATTTTTAATACCAGCTTATTGTACAATACAATTAGTATGTGCTTAAGACTACCAGCTAAATCTTATTTTATGTTGATATATAAAAATAGATAAATACAATTTTTATTTGTAGTTACCAGAAAGCCAAATTTTATAAACGTATCATAAAAATCCGAACAAAGTCAATTTTTCAATAACTTAATCTGTTTTTAATTTGTAGTATATTGTGTTATTGTATCTCTTGTTTTAAAATTTAAAATTAATAATAAATAAATTAAAATCAGTTAATAATTTTAATAAGAAAATCTCTCTGCCTCAATAGCCGTTGATTTCTGTTGTGTAAGTTCAAAGAAAAATATAATGGTTCCATTAGTACTTTTCCATCCTAAGAGCATAATGTCTTTAGCCGAATCTTTTTCAACAAAAAAAAAAATACAGTATTTTCTCAGTTTTAAGTACAGCGATACGGATTAAAGAAAGTATCTTTGATTAAATAGTATTAAATTTTGAATACAAAATTCTTATAGACACATTTGTACACAATACAAACCCATTTTTATCAAATTATTGATATCCGTCTAAAACTTCACGAATAGCTTCATCTTATCGTAACATAAAACTTTCTCCCATTCCCATTCTCATAAATGGGGAACTTTTAAAATTGTCATAAATGGATAACGTTTTCTCATTAAATTGGGAACTAAAATCTTATGAATACCCATTTGCTTTCCACTTGAACCGTAAGATAATTTGATCCTAAAATCGATGAAAAAAGGTGGCCAATAAAAATATTGAACAGTGTAGCCTACATCACCTCATTATTTTGACATATTGGGAATGGAGATCACGTCCAACAGAACAAAGTTTTGTAGGTTACCTTTTTTTTTGACGATTTTGTGATAAAAATTATCTTAAGATTCAAGTGGAAAGCACATGGGAGTTCACCCATTTTTTTCCCCTAGATAAATAGTCAAAGATTACCTATCTCCAGTTTGAAAACGCTTCATTTCAGACAGTTGTAATTTACGATAAGATGATGCCATTGACGAAGTTTTAGATGAGTGTTAATAATTTAATTAACAGGTGTCTGTACCCTAGACTAATATTCTCGGGTAATTAGCAAAATAATTATTGTGTATAATTAATATAAATTTTAATTCGATAAATTAATTAAAGATCAAACTCAAGTCTTTTTTCAACCATTAAACACTAAAACCTATAACGATAGTCTATAATATAACAATAGGTTAATCAATAAAATTAATATAATAACTAATTTTAATTAGTTTTTTACTTAATTAATTAATATTTCCTTGTGTTTTTTTTAATTTGTGATTTTATACCTGTGGGCATAGAGTGCGGAAAAAATAAAAATTAATCAATGTGAAAATAATATTTTAATAGGAGTAACTCATTTTTTTTGAACCACGCTAATTTATTATGAAAATGAATAAATAAACTTAAATATTATGACATAGAAACTCATCCGTTTTCGCCAATACACCGGTTGTGAAGTCTAGTCAGTCATCAATCAAAATTCGGGTTAGTGATGGTGAAAGCAAAATAATCAAACTTATATCATATTACGTTTCAAGATAAATTAGTAATATCTTATCCCTAATTAATGATACAGGTAATTTTAATTATTGATTAATTTTGTTACTCACTATTGTGTTATAAATCTAAATTTTTAATAACAATAAAAGCAAATGACAAAGACAAGCATGTCATAAATACCCCTAAATATCCGTATATTAAAGTAATAATATAAAATATTAAAGATGATAACAAAAAAGGGTATTTTTTATCAAGGGGGTATGTAAAAATAAAGTTGGAAGTGCTGAATATGTACACAAAAAATACTAGAATGCAAATTTCTGTTGAAATCTTGATGGTCGTAAAATTACAAGATTCTTCAGAAAAAAAAAATAGTTCAATACTAACTTAATTTTCTTTCACTTATATTGATTTAGTATAAAATTAATTAATCTATTATGACATAGAAACTCATTCGCTTTCGGTGAAACATTGGATGTTTATTTCTCTCTGCCATCAATCAAAATTCAGGTTAATGATAAGGAAAGTATAATAATTTTTAAAAAATAACTTTATGTTTGAATACGAGATAAATCATTATTATCAAATGTGTAAGTAATGATGTAGCTAATTTTAATTACTGATTAGTTTCTATTCCCCAGTATTGTTTTATAAATTATTATTATTTCATAAGATGACTTGGTTTGGACCTTTATTTAATCATCATTCAGTCTACTTTTAATTCTTTTTTTTTTTTTTTTGAGAAATAACGAATCAATGGATACTACAGTAAAGGGAGGATTTTATCTGACCTCTTTTAACAGACGTTATCAATGAAAGCGTTGACCGTGGCCCTACTTTCGAAAGTATTAGATAACCGACTCTCGGTGACTGGGTCATCGCTTAGCGTAATCGGCAGAGGAGAAACTGAGAAGTTCCGCAAAACCGGTTCCGAGATGGTAACGTTCTGTATCTCCGAGGTTTCGCAACGGTTACTACCAGGGTGCGGATCTTGTTCTTTTCGTAGCTGACAGATGACTTATGTTTATTATATCTTTTAGATCTCGAGCGACAAGATATTGAACTGAAATTTAATGAGAATCAAATGACATAATTATTCAATATGGCAAGAACGAAACATTACATCTAAATTTGTTGTAGTGTTACATATGCTAAAAGAAGAAACCTTTGTCGTAGTTAGAGGCAAGACATAATAATAAATCGAATTCCGACTGATTTTATTATTTTGAAGGGATCCTTTATAAAATAAGTAATGAAAATAAATCTGAAACATGAACCAAAAAACACTAATTACACTTCAAAGTGTAGAGATTAAACTACACTTTACTGTGTTGCTGGTTATAATTTATTCAATAAAAAATCCTTTCTTTCTTTACAAATAGAAAACTTTTTTTTTTCCTTTTTTTAATGTTTTTTCTACCAACCATATAAACACACATAACTGTCGAACTTAACACATATTGTTATATTAATACATTTATTCTCAGTTGATCCATTAAGTTTTTACACTATAAGACAATTTTTTCATTTTTTCAATAAATGTTTTTGAAGTATGTTACGTGGAGTTTTAGGAGATCAGTTTTTTAAATGGGGGTATGCACCTGTAAAAGAATCCAATTATTTATCGAATTTGTTTTTTTCACAGAACATATGGAGACAAAAACAAGAATTATAAGATAAAATATCCTTCATTATTTATAAACGTTTAAAGTATGGATTATCAAAACTAGACTTCTCCATTCACAACTTTTTAGAAAAAAATTTACATTCATTTGCCACAACAATGATAAAAATTGGACAGGAACATAAATTTCACCGATAGTTAGTGATTAAGATGGTTGTCATAAATTTAATCATCCTAATCATTAAGATCTATTACAATATATAGATTATAGAATGTTAAACTTTTAAGCAAATATATAAATTCTTTCTGTTGTTGACATTTTTTATTATTTTTTATTTTACACATATTGCAAGAGGAAAAAAATACAATTGTCGTCTTTAGTTTAGAAATAAAAACAGAATTTTCAGAACGGAAAATTTAAATATCAGATTTCACTGTGCAATTAATTGGAATCCTAACAATCCATTCCGAACGAAGTTGAAACCTCGAAACCTCCGGATATTACTTGAAAAATACTCACTATTATGTAGATATATCAAAAGATTATATAATAACTTTTTATTTATGTACATATTAGCGAATGTTTTGTATTTTTTTTTTTTTTTTTTTTTTGAGTCTCTCACATCTTATGCAGCTAAATGTTTCTTGACTCCTATAACTGAAGTACTTCCCACATAAATCTCCCGATATAACGAAAATAGCCATCGCTTAAGTGTTTATGATAAAAATAAAATATATTCAAATTAGATATAAGACGTGTTATTATAGAAAAAGATACATAAATGACAAGTAACAAATGGTAATGTATTATTAATGATGTAGAGATGGTTGACCGTTGATATAATATGAGAAGGAGTTAGTCGAGGGTGCGGTCAAATAAATAAAAAAAATTAAAATATATAAATAATTTTAATTTTTTTTATTTATTTGACCGCACCCTCGACTAACTCCTTCTCAGGTAATGTATTAATTTTTTTGGAGAATACAAATACAAAAATAATCATATTCAGAACCAACAAATTCATTTATTTCAAAATCATTAGGATTTGATTTCATACATTAAACAAGTCAAATCCCAACTGCTCTAACGTTTGAACTAATAACTCCAAATCGGAAGTAATTTTTGTAAAAGAGAAATTGATTTTTTTTACACGACATACATTTAAATAGAATTACAATGTTAATAAAGGAAATAAATAAATAATTATGTCTTTTCTGAATCAAACTTCTTCCTCCTCACTCTGATATATAATACTGATGATTCATTGCATATCGCTACTGTTAGTCCAAAAGATGCCAACATTGATTGATTTAGAGGATCATATAAAAATGATTATTTCATTATGATTTATAAGTTTAATTTCATATTTTATTTCCCTATGGCATTTTCCATAGTAGTAGACTACCTATAGCATTTACAGTCTGAATAATAATAATAGAGAAAAATAATTTATTTAAAGCCAGGACAATATTAGAACAAATCTTCTATGAAACAGATCACGGAACAAAAGACAACAAAACAGACTTTAAGGTTTGATCATAAAACTCTTTTTTAATCTATTTCACCAAATGGCCAACCGTCGTTGAATTGATGTTGTTTAAAAAAAAAAATTGATTTTTATATTTAAATCCAACAAGCCAAATCCCAACTGATCTAACGTTTGAACAGATAACTCCAAATTGGAAGTAATTTTTGTAAAAGAGGAACTGATTTTTTTTACACGACATAGATGGATAAATATGTTTAAATAATTAATTTTGGGTTTTAAATTTAACTATACTATGAAGCATTCAGAGAGCTAATTCCGAAATTAAAGTTTCAGAATTATCAAGGTTAAACATTAGCTTCATTAATTGAATCATATTGTTTCCAAGGATATTTTTATATTTATATTTGGAATAAAATATAAATATGAGTCATAATTTGATAACTCAAAAATAATAATTAAGGTGGCTTGATCCACTTTGGCCCTGAAATATTATTTAAATATAATAATTACCTTCATAAAAATATAAATGTATAATTATAAATGGTGATGATTATAATACGCTTACATGAAGTTATTATGTTCAAATATAATTATTCGATTAAATTAAAAAACTTTAATAATGAATTATATGACCTATAACTAGCAGGCTAATTAATTGTTTTATTGCAATATTAATAATTAATTTTTTTATAACTGGTAAATGGTTGACTGTCGTGGATAATGAAGAGAAGAATATTTGGGATGGTCAGTCAAAAAAGAAGGCAAAAATAAATGATAATATTTATTTTTACATATGGCGACGTTTCCACTTAAAGTTCAGGCCTTCATCAGCGCTAAGAAAATAACCAGACGTTTTACGTTTTATGTTTTACATTTTATTCTAAGATTCCCATTTTAACACTTATGTCACCCTTTTTGATTATGCCTACTTCATCATTCCACACTTTGTAACGGTTATTATTATTTATCTCTTAGTTCTTACTATTGTCATTATTCTAACAATTTCATTTTACTTTATTTTTTTTATTATTATTTTTTTTTTTTACCATCACTACTTATGTTTCTCATACCTTGTTATCTGTATATTTTCTTAGCCCTGATGAAGGCCTGAACTTCAGGTCAAAACGTCGGCATATGTAAAAATAAATATTATCATTTATTTTTGCCTTCTTTTTTGACTGACCACCTCAACTATTCTTCTCTTCAATAATTTTTTTAATTCATTTTTCACTTTCAATCTTTCATTAAAAAGAAAAAAAAAGTTATCCATAGCTATTAGTACAAAATTGTATAATATTTTATACACTAAATCTCGATATATTAAATGTCTATTTTATAAGGATTAACAAATATAATATAAATAAAATATATATTTTTATAAGGATAAACATTATTAAAAGCTAAATTAAAAGCTCTAAATAATCCTAGCGAAGACAATCTGGAATACTTCCGAATCTCAAAGAACGAAACGACAAAATTGCTCAAAAATAAAAAAAGGGAGTATCTTAAAAATAAAATAATTGAAATAGAAACTAATAGAATCGAAAGTAACGTAAGAGACATGTACAAAGGTATAAACAGATCACGTAAATATGTAGGGCCCGTAACGTCTGGAATTAGGGATGATAATAACAATATTCTGACCGATCCGGTTGACATATTGAATAAGTTTAAGGACCACTTTGACAATATTTTATATATGGGAAATTATGATCTGTGTCCTCCTTCTGGAGGATTGTATCGGATCTAGAGGATCCGATTCACAAAAAGGGTCCGAGGATGGATTGTAATAACTATCGGGGAATTTCACTCCTTCCGGTATGTTATAAAATATTCACTTTAATCTTAACCAGTCGAATCATGGAATACGCCGAGGAAATTATCGGAGACTACCAATGCGGATTTAGACGGAATCGTTCGACTATTGATCAAATATTTTCATTTCGGCAAATATTAGAGAAAAAATTGGAGTATAACGGTATTGTTCACCAGCTGTATATAGATTTTAAAAAGTCTTACGATTCTATTGACCGCCAGAAACTGTATAATATTCTAATTGAGCAGGGGATTCCAAAAAAACTAGTAAATCTAGTCAGGATGTGCTTGACGGAGACACTCAATAAAGTTAGAATCGGTAATAATTTGTCCGAAAAATTTGAGGTTCGTTCGGGCTTAAAACAGGGGGATTCCCTTTCGCCTGTCCTGTTCAATTTGGCATTAGAACATGCCATTAGGGAGGTAATGCCAACCGAGAAAGGGTTGGATCTGGGCGGGACAACATCTGTGCTGGGCTATGCTGATGATATGGTACTGTTAAGCGAAGACGTTGAAACTATAAAACTAAATACGACAACGTTAATGAAAGCCGGGAAAGAACTAGGACTCGAAATAAACGTGGATAAAACAAAATATATGGTTAGCTGCAAAAATGGCGATACTACTGGTGATATCGATATAGATGGTAATATGTTTGAACAGGTAGAAAAATTTAGGTATCTAGGTTCAACGATAACTAGAAAAAACGAAATTGAAGAAGAGATTAAGGATAGACTGAAGGCGGGAAATGCTTGTTATTTTTCTGTGACAAAACTAAGTTCTATAACCTTGAATGTTTATTTAAACAAGTAATTAATAGGCGTATAATCTTCAACAAGTTATTAAAAATGTAATAAGGAATTTAAAACAATCAAATTGAATAAGCTCTCATACATTTATACTTAAAATGATTCGTATAGCTATTGTTCTTGTGAACTGTAAAAAAAAAATATACCTGCATACATTTATCACATATAATTTTGATAAAAATGATTACTCAGATTATTTATTTTAAAAATGAATTGTATTATCGTCGATAAAGAAGAACATTTAAAAACCAGCAAAATAAGGAAAATGTATAGGATTAGAACATTTGAATATTTTATTGATAAAAATTGATTAGTATCGTTGAATATCGATTGCATTATTTTATTTCGATCTCAATTTACTTACATAAATAATATAATACATTGAATAGATATTATATATAGACATGTGTATGTGTGGATAGAACTACATATCTTTACGAAGAGAAGGATAGTTGGGGTGATCAGTCAAAATAAAAATAGCAAAAATAAATAATAATATTTGATAATAATAATATTTTAAAAAAATATTATTATTTATTTTTGTCATTTTTATTTTGGCTGATCACCCAACCATCCTTCTCTTCATTATAACATAAATAACACTACAGTCAACCATCAGCCCACAATTATATATCTTTACGTTTTTTATTTCAATTTATCTTTACCCCTGGTGTAAAGGACACAATGTTATATTTTAGTATTTGTAGAAGGGAGCCAATTTTAAATAACTTTGAACTATTAAAAGTAATTTCTTAGTTACTTAATCAATACTAGAGAGGTACAGAACAACATGTGACGTTATCGTATCTTTCAAGTTGCCAATTTTCCCTAACTTTGAGATATTAAAATTGTTTCTTTGTTACTACGTTATTTAATAAACAAATGGACACTGTGTTGCTTAATTCCGGGGCACAAATATTAGCAATGCACTAATACAAAGCACAGAACAAAAACTTAAAATGAGACTAAGATAATTTTCAATATATAATGTATCTCTAATGTTAGTGCAAAAGAGCTAATGTAAAAATTGACATTATAACTGATCATTTCTTTATGATTTGGTAGAATAATTTTATATTTTATTTCTTACAGTAGGAGACTACTTATATCAGTTGCACCCTACAAATATTGTCTTTAGCACAAATAGATGAAAATTTGAAACATTTTAAATACGACCTTTCTCGCTAACATTAGTAATATAAACTATATTTGAAAATAAAATATTAAGAATTTTTACTACCAGCGGATAACGAACTAGTCAACATTTCCCTATCAGGACAGAAAAAAAATCACATAAATGGAGTAATAGGTGTGTTCTACTTAACCCGCCAATTAGTGATCTAGAAATTATTTTTAATTTGACATTTTATGACCCCGTAAAAACGATAACTATAAACTATAAGCCTGAAGGTGAATTAAACAAAATCATTTGACCTCCAAAATGGGACTTGTGTATAAATATATATCGTTCATTTGGGTCGAACCGTAATATGAGATAGCGTTTTCGCCAAGGTAATAGCTGCTGATTCCAAATTTCAAAAGTTTCATTAATTTTTGGATCATAAAATAAATACATTACTAAACATAAATATTTCTGAAATTCTAATATTATTAAATACTATACACAGAATAAAAATAAATATAATAAATTATTGCATAAGACATTTTTTTTTTAATCCTCATTTATCATAACTTCAAAATTAAATTATTTCATTGAAACATAAAAAAATTTTTTCTTGGTAGGTTCAATAAATTCTTTCAATGTGTAAGATGATTATGCGACTTGAAACTTAGGAAACGAAATGTCCTATATTACATATGTAGATATCGTTCTAAATATTTAAAACATTATACCCGCCTAATAGAAGCGGTTTATTGTGTTCTGAATAAAAATAATTAATAAAATATATTAGTACTACCATGTTATTTTGTTTTGTATCTATTTATATGGCCAAATCTAGTAGACCCCCTGAGTTTTACTGGTCAGTGAATTTACAAGTTTAATTAATAAATTTATAAAAATGTTAATATTTAGAATACATGGTGGGTTCTTTACAATGAGTCATTAAGTGCATTTTTCTATGGGTTCTCATTAAGTTCTTAATTATTTGGGATTATGAAATTTCACTTAATGACTTTTTGCAATAAAGCGACGATATTTCCTACGTTGAAAATATATCGTATGACATATTTAAATCGTTATTTTTTTTTATGCTAACAATAACAGTGGTTTTATTTTAGGATTTGTTTAACAGATTTTTTTTGTATCAAATTTCTCTAGAGAATACCCGGTCCTTTATCATTTCTACACTAGTCTACTATAAGATTATTTTCATGAAACATCGTCCACTCGGTTTTATAAAACCTGCATAGATCAGCTCCTCACAACAATTAATCCGAGAAACAGGTGAAATTTTCGAAACGTAATTTGTTCTTTTGTGAGGAATTTGGAGAAAAATTATTTAAATATCCATTCATTGTTCACTATAGGAAGGAATAAATTAAACCAGTGTATTAAATAAATAATTATATCTTTTCTGAGTCAAATTTCTTCCACCTCACTCTGATATCTAATATTAATGATTCATTGCATATCGCTACTGTTAGTCCAAAAGATGCCAACATTGAGTGTTTTGGAGGATCATATAAAAACTGGTTATTGCTTTATGATTTATTAGTATAATTTCATATTTTATTTTCCTATGGTATCTTCCATAGTAGTAGACTACTTATAGCAGTTACAGTCTGAATAATATTGATAGATGGAAATAATTAATTTATTTAAAGCTTGGACAATATTAGAAACTAATCTTCTATGAAACAGCTTTGATCGTCATAAAACCCTTTTTTTAATCTATTTCACCAAATGGCCTACCTTCACTGAATTGATGTAGTTTAAAAATAAAAAATTTGGTTTCAATATCATCACAAATATAATTCGTTTGTAGTCTATATATGACCTACAAACAATTAATTTTGTATTCAAGTTAATTTCTCTGGCGATTTGGAAAAATATAATTTGAGTCATACCTAAAATTATTAATATGTTAAACATCTGATACATATTTTGATATAACCAATCATTCGTTGTAGAGATTAAAATTTAATAAGGCTTAGCGAACCCGAAGGTTCGAAGCTGATAACACCAATCGATGTCCACATTCTTCCATCTTCCGTCCAAATCCCACCTCGCCAGATCAGACTTAACGCAATCTTCCCACTACAGATTAAAATTTTACTTACTAAATTTTATTTTTATGTTGTTACGATATAGATTCTTTAGTAATAATATTATATTATTTTTTATTTTGGAGTAACAAATTTATACTTCGATTGAATAATTGAACTTGAAATGAATTGAAATAAGAGATTTACAATAATGCTTGCTTAAAAATAATTAATTTTCCATTAATTGCCATTATTATTTTATTTCAGAGAATCGGAATTGTCTGCCTACCCTATTATACAGAGAAGATTCAATTATTTTTTTATAAAAATATTCGGTTTGCAGGAAAAAGATATATTCGTGCTAAATGAAAAAGAATAATTAAAAAAATTAACTTCAAGTATCAAACAATTTATATAACTAATATCGTCGGTTCATTGCAAAAAGTCACCAAGTATTTGATACATTTATCATGGAGGTGAATTCTTAAGAGCTGAAGGTGATTTTTTTTTGTAAATGTTGACTTTATTTATCTATAAAAAATAGTAAGTGCACTAATATGACAAAAAAAAATTATATATAGTTTCAACAAGCGTACAATTTCCTGATTTCACAAAGGGAAAATTCACCAAAGTTCATAAACATTATGAAATTCAGCTCACAAATATTAAATGTGATTCAGTTAAATTATGAAATGTCACTTAATGACTTTTTGCAATAAACAAAGGATTTTTTTATTTTATTAATTTGTGCTCTAAAATAACGTTTTGGAAAGCATTTTAATGATTGATAATAATTTTGAGTTAGGTGAAATTTACGTTCGTTTTATACTGCATAAGTCATGAATTCGGATATTAAATAGAGGATAACAATTCGTGCTTTATGAAAAGTTATTATTTCATATATAGAGAACAATAGTTTCACTTTCGTTGTAATTCAGGACAATATTTTGACAATCATAATAATATATATTATAATAAAATAATAAAATCGTTCTTAGAATCCAGAGGTTTGGTCCATGGAGGGTCTGTTTCTGAGAAAGAATAACATGTAGATCTAGACCGATTTTTCCCTGTCCTTTCATCATGGTGGAAGGAATCTTTCCAGAAAGAGTATGACTATGGCGCTATGAGTGGCCAGAGGCTTCACCGTAGTTACCACGATTCATAAAAACATGAGGTTGGGTAACTTCCTCCAGATTATTTGTGCTCCCACAAGCAATTTAAATTTGTAAGAAGACATTGAAGTCAAAGATATTCAAGGCTTATAACGCCAACCAAAAAAAAAATCTAAAGTGTGTGCTTTATACCACACGATATAAGTGAAAGCATCAAAAAGGCTAGATTAATAATATGAAATGTAAATTATAAATAATAGCTTATTATAAAGAGGATAAAATGCGGAACATTCCCCTCGCTTACAGTATTCAAGTCCGATTTTTAGTTTCTCTAATATTTTAATCAATATCTTCAATAAAACTCGTTATCATTTGGTTTTCGTCACTATTTTTCCCTTTTCGCCTCTCTAACACTACGTCGCGTTGAGATACAATTTTTCGTAATAACCCTTTACAGAAAGGATGAAATGCTAAATAATTGCCTCGCTTATAGTACGCAGGTCCAGCTTTTAGTTTCAGAGATATTTGAATCCGTAATCAAAAACACTTCAATTAGTAGACTTTATCCGAGCTTTACACATCGGGAATCTGACTGTTTAATCTAATTCACTCTCCACAAAAGTGTCAACCGTGCCTAAAGTAGTTATCACTTTAAAAAAAGAATAATTAGAGTAGGGAAGACTGGGGAGAGTTGATCATAGTTCGCTTTTTATTTTGTAATATTTTTTATGTTACACTAAAAAAAATTGTCAATGACGTTAAAATGCATTGGTTTATCATACTGAAAGGTTTAAAAGTTGTTATATATTGCTTTTAATATTTATATATATATATATATATATATATATATATATATATATATATATATATATATATATATATATATATATATATATGTTTATGTAATACAAAAAACCCAATTTCATCTTCAAACGTCTCACAGTACGAGACCCTTGACCTCGTACTATGGGAGGTTTGATCCGCCAGTTACTTCTTACTTTTGTACAATGCTTAGAAGTAAATAATAAATCAATATATATCAACACATTAACGTTCAATGAAGCTTTACTATACGCTTCAATACATTATAGTTATAAAATTCAAAATCGAATTTGATTTTTATTTTTATTTTTTTTTTCCTACCCCCATGAAATTCTTTATTACAAAATAAATATATAAATGTTATATATACATAATTTTTATTTCCTTTTATTGACCAAGGGCATTTTAAAGTAAGAGGGCTATGCACTCAGTATGCGTGATTTTTTAATGCAAATGTACTTTGATTTTTAATGCAACCCGTTCGGTGTTATATGTAATAGTTGATTCAGGCAAAGTGGGGGAACGAGAAAGTATCGTTACCCCAATATTTTGAATTTCAACAAATAAAAATGATTAACAATTAATCTACATGAATGAATGATATGTGCACACTAAAATCATTTAAGGAATCAGGAAAAGTCGACTACCTGGCTAAGCTATAAGGGCCTGGAAGTAGGTAAGGCAAGTATTCTCCCTAGGTTTCTATTATTGAAATTTTAGTTAACATTCAAAGATATTTATATATAGCAACATATCCTAGCTGTGGATCCAATATTTAATTTTTTTTTTCAGCCCGAATTTTTTTTTTATATATGTAACGATTATTACTTTGGAAGAAGAAGAAAGATCCTAATTACCTATATGAAATTGTGTTTAGGTGATTCTTTAAGTACTATTAAATCCTATTTTTACACTAACAATAATACTTTTAGAGATAACTTTTAAAAATTTTTCATAGAACATGGTTATATTTTACCATTTTGGGGGAGGGGACTTCAGCCTATGGATCCAGGATTAAATTTTTTTGAGAGGAGCCAAGTTTTTATCGTTTTTTTAAAATAAAAAGAAAAGAACATTATAAAATAATATTTAATGGTCCTTGAAAGCCTGTAAAAAAATAAAAATAAAAAATAATATAAAAAATAAAAAGCTAAAGCTATGTTTACAGGAACCATAATGGTTATGATTTTTTTTCTTGAAACATCCACACATATAGTAACTGAAATACATGCTTCATGATAGAAAAATTAATTCATGTTTTGAATGTTAAAATATTTAATCCAGACCATTCATAAAAGCATATCTGGTTTAGTTAGTGAAAGTTATGTGATGATCCTCCACTTAATTTGGCAACAATATCGTGTTATTACACGATTCTTTTACCTTTTGGGTAGCAAAATTGACCACGTTTTTTCTGACGTAAAAAATAAACATCATATTCACCACTTTGAACTTCTTCAGCAATGCGCCCAACACAGTTACAGACCGTTATTTTTGTACTAAATTTAATTAAAACAAACTCCCCTGTAGAATAACTTGCTTAGACACCTAGGCCTATGGCTAAACCATATTCCTCTGGATCGTCAAATTCTTCTATGTTATCGACGCTATTGTTATTATTAGGGTCTCTGTAATTCAAATCTATTTGTAAATAGACGAAATTGTTCTTCATAGCTATATTCGTTATATTTTGTTTTGTTTTTTTAGAAGTCTTTTTAAAATAGTCTTAGGGGTGTTCCGTTTGTTTTCTTGGTTTATTTTAAATGATTTCATTATTTCGTTTTTAACTGATGTGTACGTCAATATGCGAATTTTCCCGGATATATGTCCTTGTAGTTTATTTTTCTGAGGCCCAGCTTTTGGCAAGAGTCAAAAATTTTCAGAACTGACTCCTAGGCCTACTTTTTCATCAGCTTTTTGACTAGCAATCAAAGGATTGTTTGGTTGTCGTGATGTAGAAGGACTTTGGCCTATAACTTTCTCATTAGAGCCCGAAAAAACATCAATGTTTGTCCGATCAGTAACGTAACTTCCCAAAGGATGGTTTGTTCATAGTGATGTAGAAGGCTGAGCGGTGACAGTTAATGCCACTTGATGAATATTGACCTATGTATTTATCATTAGAGCCCGAAGAAACAGTGTTTGGCCAATCAGTAACCCAACAAAAATTCAATATCTGCGAAAATATTAGAATTAAAAGGATAATTTTTTTTTTTTTAAATCCCTTGCGGGTCTTGGGGTAGGAACACTAGTAGAAAAGCTTTCCCAACTAATACGAGAATGTCTTGAATTTTGATTGATTGGGTCGAATTGTTAACCATGAAATCGTCAGAGGTTTGATTGTAATAAATCTTAAACGAGCCAAACACTCCACGGTCTAATGGTTGGAGCTTGTGGCTCGTATGTGGTGGTATTGTAGGTAAAACTATCCCATTGTTTCTACACATTTGAATCTCTACTGTAGTAATATGACTTTCGTAATGATCAAGTATGACTAAAACTAGATAGGTTTTTGAGCACTTGACAAATCTCATGAAGTGGTCCCAGTATATTTCAAAATCAGCATTTGTCATCCACCCAGAAGGATTGGCAACAGCTTTATCCCCAGGAAGTGCACCTTCTTCGTCATTCGGTCAGTCACTCTTACTCTAGGAAACACAAAGAAGGGTGGCATTGCTGTACCGATGGCCGAAATGCCACAACACACACTTACCAAAGTGCCCCTTTTTTTTTTAGACTTCCTTTGATCTCTTTTTAGTAAAAACCCCAGTAGATTCATGTACAGTTGTCAACCATGTCTCATCAACATTAAAAATAACTTGTACTTAACATGTTTATACGGGATCTTAAATTATCAATAATAAGAAGGGATCTTAAATTATCAATAAACTCTTTAACAGTTGTTCGGTTAAATGAAGTCGCCCTGCTGAGGCTCGTAGATCTTTTTTTGCGTAAAGATAATCTATCGTTCCTAAGAATTAACCCACGCACCCGTTCATATGAGGTTTTTTTATGCTCTTGCCGGTTGTTTGGTACTTTAATATTGTTAGTTAATGCAAACTGATAAGCAAATGATCTAACAGTTTTGGGATTAAGTCCATAATGTAATTTTGATGACAATATTAAGTAATCACTTAGCAAACATTCAAGTTAATTACTAAAAATTTGTGTTGTGACATAATTTGAAGTCATTTGAACACTATTTGGATTTTCAGCTTGAATATATTTCTTTACATAACGCTCCAAAGTTTTTCTAACTATTTTAAAAGTCACTGCTGTACTTCGAACATTGATTTTTTTCCTTCAACATCATTTAGCACCGCTCTCCGCATGTGTTGAGGAGGATGCTTAGTCCTTTTCTTTCCTATTCCAACTGTTTTGTCGAAGAATGGCATTCTGAAACAAAATACAAACACTACAGTCTAAATAAAGAAAGACCTATAACATAAAAACAACACACAGATGAAAATTCCTGTCGGATATAATGAAGTTATGTGTTTCAAGGTTGGTCTCTTATGAGGTAGACCTAGCCTATGCAAACAAGTGCACAATGCTAGGAACGGAATTATTGTAAAAAACATTAGTACGAAATACAAATACGAATGATATACAAATACATACCAAAACGAGAGATATGATATTTTGCTGATAACACATTTAATATAATAGTAAGGGTGGGTTGACCAATTGGCCAAGATTCCCTTAGGACAGGTGGATCAATGCTTCCTTAAATGTCGTTATGTGTTTAGCCTATTGTGAACATCATAAATTTGAGGTTATCCAAACAATAAGAATACCAATGAAATACGCTTCAAAAATAACTTAGTATTTTTTAAATTAATGTTGTTTTGTAGATAATTACGTTATGTGGTGTTTAACTTACAGCCAAGATTCAAAAAATCTTGTTCCTTGCACTAAAATTAGAAAACACTCATTCTTTTATCTAAACTGAAACAGATTGTGGATGCCTTGTTTGTATAACACGTGACTGATGTACAACTTCAAATACAGCTGTTTGACGAATAATTCAAATATGGCTCAAGCCTCTCCTACGGTCAATGGTTCCCAGTCTCCATATATAGTGCCATTTATATTTTCCTGTTAACTTCCTCTGAAGTCAATTTAGAAGTTTGAACAGGATGCGGTAGAGGTCACTATGAACCCAAAATAGAAAGTATAATGAAAAAAAAAAGAAGAAGTATTTACTTATGAACTTAAACGTTTTACTCGATTAATTTATTTAATAGGGTGCATAAAAAAATTACCGTATTATAAAATTCAAGATTTCAAATGATTTTAAATATTTTAATACTTACCAATACTTAATAATCCCTTTAGAGCATTCTCTAAGCTTGTTTAATCCTTGTCGACTTCTTAAAAAAAAAAAAGCCTCAGTTTAGTTATTTATTTCAAAGAAGAAACATGAGTGTACTTCGAAATTCTCGTAATTTTAAGGCATTACTGGAAAAAAAAATTCACAACCGCTGAAGCAACTCGTGAAATTATTAAATATGAAGGGGAAGGTGTCCTTGACCAGCGCACAGCGCTGCGTTAGTTTGCAAAATTTAGCAGTGGAGATACGACGTTGGAAAAGAAGAGCTCTCGGCGGCCATTAATAGATACTGATGAGGTTCTGCAGGAAGCTATTGAGTCGAATACATCATGGAGTACTCACGAACTTGCCAGGGAGCGTGTTTTGTCTAAAGATTCTGTTAGTCGCCTTCTACTCTCCACGGGGGAGGTGAAAAATAACAGTAGACTGGTCCCTGATGAACTTACTCCTCAGCAATCAGCTAAGAGGTTTTTAGAGAAATCCATGAAAATTCATTGAAAAACCCTTCTGATATCAGATTATATCCACCATATAGTCCAGACCACGCACCGTCTGATCACTACTTATTTCGATCCATAGCCTATTTCCATCAATGGACAATTTTGCGGAAGTTGACGGTCCAAGAGCTCTTTGGCAGCGATTCCAAATAATCTTGTCAGCGTTGGATCGAGCAATTGGCTAGCAGGTGGCGGTAGATAACAATGAACTATACTTCGAGTATTAATTGTATTTTATATCAAATAAATATTAATACAAATATATGGTTCAAAAACGGTAATTTTTTTTATACTCTATTATTACTGAACGATACACACATAAGTGAGTAAATATACTGTAATACCTAATTGGGTCATTATGTTTTATAAAGAATATTGCAAGTGGTATGGAGAAATTAAATTAACTTATGCAAACAAATGAAATCCCATTAGAATGAGGATGAGTATGCTAAGTGCATTGGGCAAAGATTGCGACAAAGACAAAACCAGTTTCTCTATCTTTGTGTCCGAGCGTTGAAGAACATTTCCTTCTTCCATACTCTTGTAAAATTATCCAGTTAAATTATGTATCACAGAAAAAAAAATTGGCTGAAAGAATCGAATAGGAAGGTATAGAATTCCCTTTATTTATACCTATTTTTTTTATTATAATGAAATATCATATACTAATTTGTAGTTTTTAATAAATTATCATGTTTAAAATACATGTTAATTAATTGTTTTTAATTGTATGCAAATTAAAATAAATATCTAAGTTAGATTAATGGCGCATAATTTACAATTAACGTACTTTCAAATTAATTTACTTCTGAAATCACATTTTATATGCAACGCTTAGTTAATATGTTTTAAGGTGTGAGTAAAAAAAAAAGTATTTTTATAAGAGACATTTACCAGTCATCCCTATTGCTGATGAGCCATGATTCTCTGGAAATAACTGAAATTTTTTCAGTCATTTTTTTTAATAAAGATATTTAATCAAATAAATTTTAATGTTTAGGTGATTGTACTTATATAGTACTTATAAGAGAACCAAAGCAAAGTAGATAAGGATAAGTTATATATATCCTAATTCAAGGGCATACCAAGAAGAGAATGCAATTGTTTAGAAGAGGAGCCTTACGAAACCCTTCCAAAATATTTATTTAATATTTCTCAACGAGTACACAACTTAATTGAATTGAATTTTTTAGATAAATGAGAATGTATAAATTTAAAAAGAAATTTTTTTGTCATACTTCCTTATTTTAAATGAATTTTCACAGTGTTATTTTTTGCATTTTCTTTTCTCTTAAAAATGAGAAAAATAACACCGACGATCTAAAAGTATGATGATAATAGAAAAGTTATTGTTTGATTTCATTCCTGAACTTTCAGGATTACTTTTATAACTTTTATATGTGAATTCGTTGATGTTTCTGGGGATGATAATGAAAAAAAATAATAATTTAAATGTTTTCAATAGAACTCAAGTTAACAAATAAATAGTTCGGTGAGCTTCAATTCGAAACGGACCGAAGGATTTTATATATATATATATATATAAAGACAGTACTTGAAAAGATATCCACTTAAAAAAAATATATAATAAAATACAAAATAATGTATTAGATCATGAAATTTCTTTTTTAAATAAGGTTTAATTTCTTTTTAAAATAAGGTTCTTTAACATTATCGACAAAATCTAAAGACCCAATTCTAAAATAGTTTTCGATATCGGGCTATCTATGAATGTTCAATGATGTATTTAAATAGTTCAAAAATCGAAAATAAAAAGTAAAACGTCTTTTAATAATTACTTTAATTCAATTTTTTTAAAATATTTTCGATCCGTATTCATTGCAACCATTCTTCCGTAATGGGTTCGCTTATCTTAGAAATCCGTCAAAATACGTTTCCACGGAATTAGCTTTTAAGATGAAATCGATATTTCTTATGACTTCTTACATGTAAAAAACTCTCACAAATCATATATCACTTATAGTTTTTAGTGAATGTTATGTTTATGGCAAAAATCCGACAAGCGATATTTATAGCATTCATTCCGTTAGATACACTACGCAATTAGCTATGTCGTTATACTGCTTATTTGCTATGTCCATAGAAGATTGTTTCTCTATATCTGCCTGTTTCTGGTGTCACCACGGCAGACGACAAATCCTCCGACTAGGATCATCCTCAACCCTCCTTAGTGTTGTGCAAAATCGATCTTGGTATTGCATTTTGCAAGACCAAAACCTAGACCGCCTAAGTGTTGCAAAACCAAGAAGAAAACTGGTAAAAAAACGATTTTTTAAATAAAAATTAAGGCCAATACTAATACTTGACAATTTTAGTTACTATATGTAAAGAATAGGTAGAACCAATATACTTTTTCATTTAAATCTTCCAATTTTTTATTCGGGCTGAGTTAGGTTTCTTTTATAATAGAAATATATTTTATTTTGACGTGCGAGCCTTTATTTATATTCAAAGTATTTGCTAATGTTTATAGTATGTTCTCTAACTAGGCATTGTTATTATCGTTATTTATATATCTATTTCTATTAATCACTATTAACAACTTCTCGAATTTAACATGTTCCCTTTTCAATTTGGTTCACATAGTAATCTTAACACATAGTAATCTCTCACATAGTAATAGTAATCTTGTACTTAGTGCTCGAAATATTTTGAATCATGAATGAAATTTTACTACAATGATTTAATTAAAATTCTGACAAACTGGGAAACTGAGCAATTGATAACATTTGATGAAATATATTTAGTTGTTTTCATGGGTGATAAATATTCAGGATGCAGTCATTTTCAGCTCTGGTGAAGACCCACATGTTTGGGTTGAAACGTCGGCACCAATAAAAACTTTGTAATGACTGAGTCCTGAATATTTATCACCCATGATATGTAGAACATTCGACTAACTTCCTTCAATATTTAATGTTTCTTTCCTAATGGTACCTTCTAATACTGTATCTAGCTTAATGTAAAATTGGCTATTATTAAGATTTTAAACTTTATTGTTTAGTAACTATATTGTAACTATTTGCAAAAATTAAAAACTATATATAACTATCTCCTTCTCTCTCTCTCTCTCTCTCTCTATATATATATATATATATATATATATATATATATATATATATATATATATATATATATATATATATATACATATATACAAAAACGACATAATTTGCCAAATCATTAGTTGTCATTTTTATTTCATAATTTATTTTAATTGAACATGTTTTTTTCTACTTTTATTTTTATTTATGTATTTTTAACTTTTACCTCGAACCGAATTTCTGCCCCAACTCCCACTACGGTTGGTCCCCGCAGGAAGTTAGACCAAACCCCCTTAATTAGTCAAAAAAAAAAAATAATAAAATAAAAATATATAAATAAAATATTACCTATATATGTAGATGTTAAAAGTTTTCGTTGAACTTTTACTTTCATCGATACATATCATTTCAGAACAGTTTTGATGTACTTTCAATAAAAAATATTTATTACATGTTGTGAATCAACATTTATAACATATAATTAGGAAAAAGTTTGTTGCTTTCGTTCGTTGTCGTTTGAAGTTTTGTTGGTCTAACTCCGCATATTCCAAATGTCATTGGTATTAAATATTTGATATGAAGTGAAAATATATTTAAGTTTAATGTATTAATAAAAAATATATATATTCAGTTTTCGCTCCCGTTCATTTTTGTATTTACTAAATAATCCATTTCACATTAAAATCTATCGATTGTATGACTTATGATTAAGATACCTTCAAATTATCTCAACTTCCATATTGAAATTGATTTAATGAAAGCAAATAAACATTTCAAATCAATAAAAACGATCAATTAAAATAAAATTGTTATATAGCGATAATAAAGAAAGGAAACAATAAAATGAAAAACCTATTTATTCATTTGAATAGTAGATTTTATTTTTATACCTGTAATAATTTATATTTTGTTCAATCAGGGTTAAATGAACGCAATATGTAGATTGCGTTTGATTATAATCCCCCGTTTATTAGAAACATTTTTTTATATTTTTGTTTATTTCAAATTAACGAAAATAGAGTTTATTCACAAACCTATACATACTCCATACATACTCTTTGTAAATGCTATAACATTTTTGATTTGCTGATTTTATGATCTCGGAAAACATATATAAGGAGGTAAATAAATCAATGAAAAATAAGAAATAAAAACATCAAATCTACTCCAGAATATCTTCCGTGGGGTCGAGCCTTATATTTAACAGGAAATATTTTTTCTACTACAGTCGAACTCAAACCTGAACGCCTTAAGTTAATTTTTTTTAAGGCAGCAATTTTTTGCTTAGATGTTATTTTAGTATCGGTACTATCAATGATGACTAACCCAAACAGGAAATGTTTGTTTATCAATTTAATCAGCTTTTTAGAAATGTGATTTTTTTTGTTTATGCGTATTCTTGATATTACCGTTACAATCAATACCTACATTTCTTGTAATACAGGAACAACATAACTAGTTTCAACCAATATTCATATTCCGGCATTATAATTCTTTAAGATATGTTTCCATGTATGAAGAAATACCAAAACATTTATATAATTTCAACTATTAGTATTTTACTAATCAGTTTATTTGAAATATATTTTCATTCAGAACAAAATATAACTATCACATCAGTACAACAACAGTATTTATCAAAAGTTGCATATGATGCAATATATATATATATATATATATAAGTTAAGCGTCGGCGGACTCTAACAATAAAAAAAAAGAAAGGAAAGGGCTTGAAATGCAACACTCACGGTTTCAGAAAAGATACTGCTTTATTCCTTTAGTAATCCTCCTTATATACATTTCATATGTTTATTTACATTCAGGACGGTATTAAGGCTGATATCGCCGGTCTCCGGTCTTTATCTCCCCCCCACCAGTTTACGAATAGGATTTTTCGGAAACTTGGATATTCCTAGATCGGAGCTAACGATTATCAGTCTTAACACCTTACAATTGTTTTTACAAGTATAAAGTTGAAAGAAAGTAAAACTCACTCGAGACATACAATAATACAAAGAAATAAAAAAAAACAGAACTAAACACAACACTTGCTTCCAAAAACAGAACTCTTAAAATCCTAAAAAAAACAGAGAAGAAAAAAAAAAATAATACACTTTCCTCTACTGTATTGCTATGATTCTATTTACACATAAAAAAAAAATACACCATATTTTTGCTTAGACAACCAAAAAAAAACATATTTGTTATAACGTGGTGAGGGTACTACGAATCCGTTAGTTTATGTTCCGGTTCTATCATTGGGAGCTTCAATTGTTCAATGTGAACCGTTCTCCTCTTTCTAGGTTCATTAACGCTTTCGATCGTTAGTAGATTATGCTCCCTAATAGCAATCACTCTGAATGGACCCTCGTATCGTAACAATTGTTTCCCTCTGTTGGTCCCTACTCTACGGTACACTATTGTCCCGATCTTTAGATCACCCATTTGGTCACGTACGCGAACATTCTGCCTCTCTACCCGCTTCTCCTTTTCCCGCTTAATTTTCGCCGTTACTCTTCCCCACGTCTTTTCCATCTCCACCCTATTGCTCTGGATTTGCTCGACTAATGGTTCATTAACCGTTGTTTCCCCGCAATCTCGCCTTGGCCTGCGCATCCCGAATAGTACTTCCACGGGCGAAAATCCCGTGACGGAGTGAATCGAGTGGTTGTAGGCTGTTACCGCTTTCTTCATTGCAACATCCGGCTCCAACCCTTTTTCCCCCTGATACACCCGGATGTGATCACTCAGCGTGCTGTGCAACCGCTCAATGCCGCCTCTACCCTTAGGATGTCCCGGGGTGTTATAATGCCAACGAATCCCTAGTCGTTTCACCTCCTCCCTAATCGCGGCATTGTCAAACTCCCTACCACCGTCCGATGTGATCCTCTCGGGGACCCCGTAGAACTGCACCCAGGTTTGTAGGGCTTCCGCAACTGCGTTGGCAGACTTGTCCATGACCTGGTGTGCCATAGCTACCTTGCTAAAGACGTCGATGACCGTGACCCACTTGAACCCTCTCCAGGTAAATGTATCAATCTGGAGGTCCTGTAGTGGCATATTCCCCGTCGGTGTCTCTTCCTGAATCCCTCTGGGGGGGTGTCGATCATATTTCGTGCGCATACACACCTCGCATTTCCCTATGACCTCTTGGATGGATTTTTTCATGCCCCACCAGAAATACTTTCGACGTAATGCCTGCAGTGTCTCGTTCACGCCTCGGTGGTTGGTTTTCCCCTGGTGATAAGCTAATGTGACTGCCTGTTGCTGTTCCTCATCCTGTATAGTTTCCACTGCGTACTTACAACGGATGAGTGTTCTGTCCACACCAATTCGCTCGGATCTCCACATCCGCTTTATTTTATCCCATACCGTGTTATTCCCCACATAAAGATGGTGCGTCTTTCCAGGTTCCGTGGCGTCCTTCAGTGCCGTACAAATTTGCTCTTCACTCACCCCGGGTTGCGACCAGATGACGCGAATCTTGCTTTTCCCATATCTTCGATAATCTATTTTCATCATCCCTGCTACTCTCGTTTTCCAGATTACCTGACGATGCTTGTCATTGATGATGTCGTCTATCTCCTCCATTTCCACTGCTCTTTCCTCCGCTGAGCTCTCCTCTTCCGGGGACTCTCCCCTGTCATCTATACCGACGATATCCTCCGCTCCTTCGCCGTCGGGAGTCCATTCACTCAAGAATTGGCGCACGTCTCGCGATGGTCCTCCCCCGTCCTCTTCTACCGCGTTGATCATGATGGCCCTCGAGAGCCAGTCCGCCACCACGTTCTCCTTTCCCGGCTTATACACCACCTCTATATTGTATTGACTAAGGACTTCCTTCCATCGCGTGACCCTAGCTGAGGTTTCTTTAAGTTTCCCTACCCACTGCAGGGGTTTGTGGTCGGTGTGGACTCGAAACTTCCTCCCAAATACGTATGGCCTGAAATGGTCGATAGCCCACACTATCGCGAGTAGCTCCCTCTCCAAAGCGCTGTATCGCGATTCCGCACCCGTAAGCCGACGGCTCGCGTATGCTATCGGTCGTTCACCCTCACTCCCCCCCTGGGACAAAACGGCCCCTAACGCGTATTCGCTCGCATCGGTGGTTATATTAAAGAGCTTCTCAAAATCCGGGAACGCTAACACCGGCTCTGTCAGCAACCTATTCATACATTTTCGGATATTATTCTCCATCTCTGGTGTCACCACAATCTTCGCGCCTTTCTTCAGCAAATTGTTAATGGGTACCAAATACTCTGCCATCTCAGGTACGAATCTCCGGTAGTAGTTCAGCGTCCCAAGAAGCCTACGGATCCCCTTCACGTCCCGTGGTACCGCCATCCTTGTGATCGCCTCCACCTTTGCCGCATCCGGTCTGACCCCCTCGCTAGAGATAGTGTGGCCTAAAAAATTAATCCGCGTTTGTCCCAGCAGAGACTTCTCGCTTGATAATTTCAGCCCGAATTTCCGGAGCCTCTCGAATACTGACCTCAGATGTCCCACGTGTTCGGTTTCCGTTCTGCTAAAAATCAGCAGGTCATCCATATATACCTGACATACCGAGTCATCGATACCCCTCAAAAATTCGTCCATCAGACGCTGAAATGTTATGGGCGCATTCTTCAGACCAAACGGCATTCTTGTGAATTCATAATGCCCCCTTTCGAATGTGAACGCTGTTTTGTGTTGGTCTTCCGGGTGCATCCGTATTTGGTGATATCCCGCCTTAAGGTCCAACGTGCTAAAGACCACGGCTCCACTCAACCTATCCAGTATATCTTCGAATCTGGGGATCGGGTACTTCTCGTCTACCGTGTTATCGTTCAATTTACGATAGTCTACTACCACCCTGTATTTTTCCTTATTATCCCCCGGTGCTGCCTTCTTCTTCACCGCCCACAGGGGACTATTGAATGGTGAGGTGCTATCAACTATGATCCCTTGTTCTTTTAGACTATCTAGCTCCTCTCGAATATGCTGCCTCAACGCCTGCGGGTATCTTCTCTCTTTCACGTAAGTTACCCTATCCTGCTTCAGTGGGATTTCATGCACCGTCCTCCCTGTTACCCCTAATACCTCACCTTCCCTGAAGAAAATGTCCCTAAACTCCTCCTGTAGCAACTTCCTCCAGTCCTCCACTCTGTTCACCGCCCCTATCCGCACCCTTCTTTCTCTCGCGACCCCTATACATCCGAACTTCCTCTTTCCCAACCTAACACTCCAGGCTCCTCTACGATTCCTAATGCTCGCCCCTACCTGCCCCAACAAATCGCACCCCACTATGACCTGGTATTCCCGAGTCATGTTTTTTACTACGTGTACCTTCAGTTCGCCCTCTTTTCCTGCCCACCGATCAAGTCTTATTGTCGCTTCTCCCTCTACGCTACAGGGGCCACCCAGAGTGATTAGTTGGCAATCGCATTTTTGGATCCGGAGTGCCCTCTCACTCCCGCACACTTTCCCTAACGCCCCTCTGGTCATAATAGTGCTCGAGCTCCCGGTATCCACGAGGCACTTTACTCCCCCGTCTACCTCGATAATTGGCAACCAGCATGGCTTACCTCGGATGTTGTTGCATGTTGCTGTGCGGTCGCCTCTCTGCTGCCACACTCCTCAGATGCCGCCCAGCTTCCTCCTCCCCGCCGCCGTTCGTCGCTGCTCGGTCCGTTGGCTGCTCCTGCCTCCTTCGCCTCCACTGCTACCTGGTTCGTCCGTCTCTGTCCCCGAAGTTCCCGACTCCTCGGTTGCCTCTCCCGAAGATCCGTCCTTCCGCTGCATCCTAGCCCGTCTTGTCAGCTTCTGCGTGTTTACTTCCATGGGCTCGTCTTGAGTTCTTTCTCTCCTCCGGAATATGTACGGGCACTGCCTAGCAATATGCCCTTCGGTACCGCACTCGAAACATCTAGTGCGCGGACATTGTGCAACTAAATGTCCTGGCTTTCCGCACCCATGACATTTCCTGTCTTCCCTGCGGGGTCCATTCCTCGGCCTCACTTGTCCGGATCTTTTTTCACCCATCCTGACCTTTTCTCCGCTCGGCTGTACCGTTTCTCTCCTCTTCCAACCCATCGGGGCTGTCCGGGGTCGTCTGTCATTCACCCGGATCCACCCTGGTTCTTCCACGTCCATCCGAGTCTCTTCTTCCCTTGCGCTTAGGTCGATCATTTCCTGGGCACACTCGAGGAATGATCTCTCCCTGGGCAATCCGTCTCTCCTTCCCGTTTCCTTCGCCAACTGGACCTTGAGTATCGTCGAGAGGAACTCCATCCTGGCTTCCACCTCTCCCACACTCATTGTTTCGCGCATTTTCTCCGTTATGCGGTTGTACTTTGCCACTAGTACCCCCGCATACTGGCCCCTCGTCTGACGTTGGGACCGGCGCTCCCTAAACATTTGGAAGATGTCTTCCTCCGGCGTCCATCTGCCTCCTCCGAAGGCCTTCTTCAGTCGCTCCTTAATCACCGGCCATGGTGTCTCCTCGTCCGCCTGAATTTGGTTCAGGATGCTCCTCCTTACTCGGCACACCAGAGCCGCTTTCAACGCTTCCGCGTCCCCTAGGTTTACCAGGTCCTCCGCCACCTTTACCTCTATTCTAGACATGAGGCGGTCTCCGCCTTTCAGGAAATGGTTGAGCTCACCTACCTCGCCACCGAAGCGTTCCAGGTCCGCAATGGCTCTTCGAAGGTCCTGCGTGGTCGCCGCTCTTATTTTCATCCATTCCAGCGCGTTAGCGTGCGCTTCTGCCAATGTGTCCCTCGGTAAGGGAGGGATCTCCTGGATCTGCGGAATCTGCGGTACCTGAGGTATTTGAGGTATCTGAGGCACCTGAGGGGCCTGCGCGATCTGAGGTATCTGCGGAATTTCTTGAGGTTGAGGGATTTCCGGGGCGCTCAACACTCCCGGCCTGATTAAGCCCTCTGTTGGCATTTCACTCTTTCCTTATGACTAGGAGAAGAAAAAAAACCAAGAGAAAAAAAAATGACTTTAAAAAAAAAATTACTTCTCTGTTCTCCTGTCGTAGTCCCGGGTTTCGGCACCAGTTAAGCGTCGGCGGACTCTAACAATAAAAAAAAAGAAAGGAAAGGGCTTGAAATGCAACACTCACGGTTTCAGAAAAGATACTGATTTATTCCTTTAGTAATCCTCCTTATATACATTTCATATGTTTATTTACATTCAGGACGGTATTAAGGCTGATATCGCCGGTCTCCGGTCTTTATCTTATATATATATATATATATATATATATATATATATATATATATATATATATATATATATATATAATACAAAATAAATCTCCAAAGATTGTTTTTAATTTTGATTTTTGTTTTTCAGGTAAGCCAATGTTTCCGCAGTTATTACAAATCCTACAATTTACGTCGTAAGTTTGATTTTTATTTCTGTATTTATGTGATATTGATAAAGTAATTATTCCATAAGTATTAAGTATCATAAAAATTAAAAAATAAAAGCTATGGAATTTCTGTTTTAATTATAATTTAATTATTTTGTTTTAATCATAAATATATATATATATATATATAAATGATAAAAAAATTAATGATATTAACTACACCATTCATATTACAACACGTGTTTACAACTTAATATTACTTAGGTATAATATACAGTTATATAATTATGCCCAATTTCGATTATGACTATTAAAAATAGAATATTACATTTATGTTGCTGGAACAATTATTGACTATTGATTCTTATCAGAAATCTTTGATTTAAAAAAAAATAAGAAAAATGGCGTATCGGTCTACACAGTTGGATACTCATTTGCGATGTAACTATGTCGATTCATGATAACTTGTGGGTTAAGTGATTAACCAAATGATTAAACATTGATGCTAATTGACACTGAACATGAACCCTTTGTAAAATCAAGAAAGTGCAAAGCCTATTTAAAGAGAGTGGACAAAACTACAATTGAATCATTTGATATTAAAATTTGAATCGTCACTCATTGGACGAAATATAAAACATCTATGGGGATTAGAATTATAATACATGTAAAAATATTGTCGAGAAAGTTAATGGTACATAGATGCTATGTTTATAACATGCATATATTGTTAAAGAACAGTTATAAATATTTACTTTTTCGGTTGAAAGTCGGATTTACTTACTCTCAGAGGTGAAACTAGAGAGGGTACAGCGGTGAGAGCGCACTCTTTCTCAATATAATAAAAAAAAAATTTATAAATACTAATAATAATACAAAACTTTATTAAGTGTTTTTAGCCATTCCCCCCTCTAGATTCGTCCCTCCTAACTTTACTTTCATTCTTACCCCCTCAATTTCATTAAAAAATAAAGTATTTATATCTCCATTCACCATGCTCTCGTTTCTTTTTCTAGCTTTTTGACATCTCTAACAAATAGTTCTATAACCTTGTTTTTTCTCTTTGGAAATAGATCAAAATATTATATTAATAACATTAATGTCAAGTACATAGAATATAATCCGACCATTGATATAACAGCATTACTTTGGATTGAATATAATAAGATTAATCACAATGAATAAAATATAGTAATATAAACTTTGACTTGTGTTTATTCGAAATATGCGTGGATTGGTTTCCTTATGTTTAGTGGAGTAGTACCAGCTCTATTTGAGCAGACTCTTTTTACGTGATATTTGTAAGTTACCAACGAAACTTTTAATAAATTCTAGTCAAAGAAAAAAGTTATTGGTATTCTCATAAATTTACTAAGACTCTATCTAATAAAGGGGTATTAAATTTTAATATTATTTACTATCGGAAGAACTATTTTCAACCCTATTTTTACAATTAATTTATTACACAAAAACATCTGACGTGGTTTCCGACTATATTGTCCCATTTTCTAATTGTTAGTGCAAGTAATTTTTATTGTCAATCAGTAGTAGTATTTTTTTATTTATTTCAACACTGCTTTATTCATTTTGTTATGATATTTCTTAAACTTCTCATTTTAAAAATTTTTAAACTTTCATTTGTTATCGTCATTTTTTGGAACGATTGATTATCATGCAATGTTTTTTTTTGTTTTTTGCTGACGCAGTAAAACACCGGAGAAAGTCCAGGTGTAGTCATTTACGTAAGTTATCGCGAATCACCCTCAAGAATATTACAACTTCTTAAGACTTAGGAAGCTTATGGTGGTAATGCACTCATTACGGTGGATATCAGAGATGGCATCATTCCCTTACGTAAAATCGGGGTTATGTTGAATGACCAATGCTTTTAACGAATTGCACTGGAATCTTGCAGTCTTTTATATGAATGGCAACGACTGGCTCATAATTAATTATATAATAATCATATATATATATATATATATATATATATATATATATATATATATATATATATAATATTATAATAAGTTCTTATCTGATTTTCATTTATTAAAATATTCTTGGTTGATTATAAATAAACAAAATTTCACAAACAGTATTCCATATATGTATTTATAATGATATAGTTATCCATAATGATTTTGTTAACAAGTTACAATCAGATTAAAAACATGAGTTAATTGTGCCAGTGATCTTCACAGTGATTTTTTTTTTCGTTTGTAACATTTTTTATTTTATTGAAAAGTATTACATGGAAAATACAATAAGTAAATGTGACATTGGTAACATGAAATTTACAACATGAAGAGAAACAACCCATTGGTAGAACTCAAATTAAAGTTCTATATTAGAAGGTCCAGAGGCCATCTTCTTTTCAGACGCCTCGGAGGGTTATCAGGGATCGAGGAGGAAGCAGGGTTTGAAACGAGAGGATTCGGTTGGTTCTGCAGTTTGTTATGGAAGGATAGGTATCTGGATTGGGCCAAATCGGAAACATATGGAACATTAAGGTCTTTATGGATGATTTTATATGTGACAAAGTAAGGAGCGTTGAGGATTTTGGATTGTAAGGATTGGATACAAGAGGAATTCGATGGTTTATTGGAGTCCCAAAGCTCAATTCCGTAAGTCCAAATAGGTCTTATTATTGTCATATATATGAGTCGTTTGTAATTGATTGAAAGCTGGTTTGTATCATTAAAGTCTTACAAAATACCAAACACCAATTCACATAGAGTATACACAAAAAATATTGTTTGATTATGTTTTTACACTGGAATCACTAGAGCTGCTGCTGGAGAATATGTATTATTCTTTATATTATTTTCCTCCTTCCAAAACTTTTTTTAAATGCGAGGTTTATAACCACATTGCAAAAACTATAAACAAACAACATATTTGCATATCTATATATAAATAGTAGTTTAGGATTTTGTAAGACTTTAAGTATGCAAACGAAAAGATGAATGAAATCAATGGGACGAACACCACAGGCGGATCTACGGGGGGGAGGGGGAGCTTTCGGGATGATACTCCTCTTCCCCCAAAATGGTAAAATATAACCATATTTTACAGAAAAAAATACTAAAAACTATCTCTTAAAGTATTCTTATTCGTTTAATTACATTTAGTAGGACTTCAAGAACCACTTAAACATCATTTCGTATAGGTAGTTAATTTCTTTCTTTTTTTTTTAATTAATCATTTTTATACTTATATGAAAAAAAATCTTTCGGGCTGAAGCCCCCCCAAAAAAAAAATTAAATCCTGGATCCGCTAGTGACGACCACTGACACAATTAACATCTGTTCTAGTCTGAAAGTAAATTCTTTACAGTCTGTTGTAAACAAAATCATATCCCTAATACATTTATGGGATATTGTTTATTTGTGGGAACTTCGTTTATTTGTAATTTAGTGAATAAAATTAAAATAAATGAAAATTTTTTAAGAATATATAAGTTTTTAAAACTTTTTATATTTTCCTGTGTGCATTTTTTAAAATTTATTTTCTAGAGTTAGGCTCGTTTCTCTGCCCAATTCTGCATAAAAATTAAATATATGAATAGAAAAACTGTCTTATTTGGCGAAGTAGTATACCTTTGAAATACGACATTTTTGATAGAAGTCCGTAGTTTTTTATCTTAAATATCTTAAAATTTATGGTTATGAAGTTACAACAAAATCAGAACACGTATAATGGCCAAAAAATCGTGTTTCCTTTGTAATGAACTGTGGAGACAAAAACAATTAAATGTTTTCTTGTCCGCTTTCTCACTATCAAAATTGAAGAAACTTGATATTGACAAGGGAGGTTAAATTTTTTTTGTCCCAAGAATCTAAAATTTTCACTCGCGTTTTGCCTAATGGACATCCAAGGACAATCGTATCAACTGCTTCCGACCGTCCAATTTTTATGATTTTGCGAGTTGGAGCATATATGGTTTCATATCAAATTTCTTCCCTTTCTTTTGTTCTCTTATCAGCTTTTCTTATTTTTGAATTTGAGATGCGAGTATATCAATCAGACGACAGCAAATTCTATATCATAATAACCGATATGTGATATTTGAATTAAATATAAAAAATAACAGGTGAGAAATCGTTCAAATAATAACACAAGTAACGACGAATTAAGGATCTAAATTCATTTACTATTTAAATTAAATTTTAAAAAATCTTGAAACAGCTGAAGACTGGTACGAGATGTAACTGTGTCTGGCGGATTAGGTGATTAGCTAGGTGGCAAAACATTGAAAGTGAGTGGAAATAACTACACCATTCCAATAGTTGAATCATTTAATGTTAAAATTTGAATCATCACTTATTGAATAAGAAGAAGGGAAGAAGAATAAAAAGTCTTTTTATTTATCAAAATTACATAATATAAATTACAAAACAATACAAAATAATATTTTTGGATTTAAAACCGAAAATCAGACGTGCTACATGGTCTGTTGACCGTCAGAGGAGTCTGTGTTTTATAGCAAAATTATATTTCAATCAATTTATTTACAACTAATTAATAACAAAATAAGAATAGTTGCAAAATTAATCTTGATACTGCAAATATCGCTGATCTGCGCGGAAAATTGACTGTTGTTAGACGTAATGTAAAGGACTTAGAACAATAAAATAACCTTCAAAAATGTCTTCATTCAAGTTTTTCTGTTTACACAGGACTATGTTCAGTGGGTACTGTTACACCCTATCTTGATGATAATTTTGATATTGTGATTATAGGATCAATTTTTCGATGTAGGACAGAATTGCTCGATTTAAGCGTAAAACCATGGATGGCCGGGGGACAACGATTGCTGTCCGGTATGTAAATCTCAAGAAAAAGAGGGTATCATTCACTTTTTGGGGACTTGCCACATGTTCAGTGAGTTAAGAGAGAAATGGTTTGGGCAGCGGACCTGTTCTTATTTGAAGAATTATTTGGTTTCTTATAGGGTTATAACTGGAAAGCCATAAGCAATTATGTACAGCAGGCCACATTGCAAAGATTTCAATTAGTCAGATAGCAAACTATTGATAAAATATCGTGTTTATTTACTGTAAAGTTTGTTTTATTGTTATATTGTATTTTATGATTATTATTGTTGAATTTACATTTCTTATTTATTGGATTTGTGATGTATTAATGTTTGTTTTTTGAAAACTCTAAAAAAATGAGACAGTGAAAAAGAAAATTGCTAAAATGGATGTATAAAACCATAATAATACTGTAGATATATTATTGCTCATTTGTTTTAGTTATAAATGTGATGAATACTTATTATTAATTACAATTGACCTCGACAAACGGAATTTTCCATTGTCTGTGTGTTGTTGATTGTATATATATATATTTTACTTTGTGTAATTTTTTAAAAAACTTTAATAAACACGTTTTTATTCATTCATTCATTCAACAAAATAAGAAAAATTATATTTACAATGTAAAAGTTATATAAATATTTTAATTTCAAAAAGAGTGGTGCCAAAATTCTCCAATTTATTAATTGTTAAATTCTCTGGTGAGCATTATTCTATAGGAGAAAGCAGACTTGCAGTAATTTACCAATGCTATCCAATTGTTTCCATTTATTAAATCTATTAATAGATCCTGAGATAAATTCACTCATCGAATGAAATATATACTTATTTCAGAATACATTTTCTAGTATAAAACTTATACAATTCTAATATGAGGGGATTAGAATTATAATACATGTAAAAATACTGTCGTGAAGTTAATACTACATGGATGGTACATGAACATATACGGTTTCATATCAAATTTGTTCCCTTACTTTGTTCTCTTATAATCAGCTCTCTTAATGCTAAACATGAGATGAGATTATAGCATATGCAATCGACAGCATATTCTACATCATAACCGATATGTGAGATTTGAATTAAATAACGAATGAGAAATAATATATGAGAAATTTCTGAAATAATAACGAGTAACGGATCTAAATTCATTTACTATTTAAATTATTGTAAAAATTGAAAAAAATCTTGTAGCGACGAGCACAACTAGAGACTGGTGCGGGATATAACTGTGTTTCAGACGACATCAAATTCTTTTATTGATTCATCTATTTCCTTGCAATTTAATGCGCCATGTACTACAACGAAGATTAGAGGCACCGTGTTCCTTTTGCATAATTTAAATCAGTTTATAGAGTTTGAAAAATTGGAGTAAGTTCTTCTGAATTTCCGGCTCCTAAGCTTTACGGTAGCTCCCTAGTTTTAGCGAAATTCTTGAACAACACAAGCGCTGACAAATTTCAATTATGTGCTCGAAGGTCAAGGGTTTGTTAAAACTGCGATCCAGATAATAATAATAATAATGTTTTATTTATTCTGGGACGAGTCCCTTTAGAATAATATAAAAAGACAATAATCTGGGCTAAGGAGCCTTAGAGATACATAAACAAAAATATAGAGTAATTAAACAGTCAAAATAAAAAAAAAATAGAAAGAATTATAAGTTACTTACTAATTTAGATCAGTTAAAAATAAAAAACAAAAAATTGAAAATAAACATGAAATAAAAATAATGAAGAACGCTCTAATAATTTATATACATATTTACAGTAGTAAATATTTAAAATTTTACTTTTCTATACTATTACAATAGTAGGAAGGAATAATTGGGTAGGAAAATCTGGGAGGAAGAGATAAAAAATTTTAATCAGGTTTCGGATATTGCTATTATGTGGTAAAAATTATCAAGGAAATGTTCCTGAAATTCATCATAGTGTGCAGTAAGGGATTGTGCATTGATGTGACAGGAATTCAGGATATTATTCATGACTGAACAGTTCGGAAGTAGGATTTTGGAAAAAAAAAAAAAAATGATCGAGGATGGAGGATAAGATATAGCATTTTTTAAGCATAGTGTCAAGTTTAGAAATATAAAAAACAATGCTAACATAAAATATAAAATAAACTTTGAGATGAAAAAAATAAATTTTCGGTGTTTCGAAATAAGTATTCAGTTAAAATTAATTTATAACATGGGAAAATATAAATTTCTCCTTGGTCTAGATAAGTTGATAAAAATTGGCAAGGAATCGAATAAAGTTCTAAATAATTTATACAAAAATAAAAGAAGCTTAAAATTAAAATAATAATATTTCAGATACAACATAATATTGAAAAACTAGCTCGAAGCGAGGAAAAAAAAACAACAAATACACTCCTAAATATGCTGAACTGGGTATGAAATGGTTGGTAATTAATCCATTGATGAAAATGTAATTTTTTTTTTTTTTTGCTATCTTTGTCTCTCAGATTCACCTTAAAAATATTTTTCTTTCACTTTAATATTTTATTTTTATTTTAAAGTATTCTGATTGGACTTACATAATATTTTAACATTGAAATTTTGAGTGTTTAATATTCTGAAGAACGCGTTTATCGGTGTTCATTGACCATAGGTGTTAAAACGAATCCAAGTCCGTGTCTGATTCCTCGTTTGTAGCTAAAAACAAACTTCCAAGCTTATTCACGCTCGCCGAAATACTCATGAATACAGGATTCACTTTTGCCTAATACATAAATATTAAAAAAATAATCAATGAAACAAATTCGAAGTGGGTGGTTACATAATTAAAAATCTGGTGAAGTGTGCCCAACTACTAACTATTAATATAAACTCATTATTTAAATGAAGACATGTTTCCTGTATCCTCAAACTATGCTCTGGAAGGATTTAGGATTAGAAATAAAATTTCCTAACATTTATTATAGAAGGAGTATGTTAAATCATGAAATGTGTGTACAAATTCACTTTATTGCCAAAGAGCATTGACTTGTGGTGAAGCTTTGACTTTACTTGATCAATGACGAACTTGTCCAACAAACCTTACAATTTTTAAATTATGGGTCCCTCCATATTTTTTTTGTGATTTAATGAATACATACGCATCATTTAGGGAACAATTTATTTCGTATAATTATATGGATTTTTAAATTTCAAAAATCCAACTGATGAAGGAGTGTGTCCAGTTTGCCTTGACCAATATGCCACTGTCCTTTAGGAGTTAAAGAAATTTTGAATCAGTTTCCTCAAATGAATGAAATGGCAAGTTTATGCATGAAATATTTAAATGCCATTTTTTAACGAGATAGAATTTGCATAGATTTTAATCTTAAATTAAAAATTATCTGAAAATTATTTTAGAAAGGAAGCTAGAAACAAACCATATTATTAGAAAAATACAAAGGTCTTATGCTTGACAGAAAGAAATACACGGTTTCCATGTGTGACAACATGTGAGACAAATGTTCACCTGTTTATCACACAAAGTTCCTATTCATACTCATATTCCATCTTGGAAACCAGAATTACAGTAAATTAATTAATATTTTAAATTAACTTTGAAAATAATTTAAGCATTACTTTCATTGACTTATTTTTCCTACTTCATTTATTTATAACTCATACAGCACTCCCCACAATTCTGGAAATTGTGTTATAATTGAATCCTCTTCCTCCCTGAAATCCAGCCGACTTCACAATAATTATCACTTTATAGTTTAAACCCTTTTTTAAAAATTTCAATTCTTTTAATATTGAAACAATAAAGAATCATTCATTTTGTATGCAATGAAATCTAAGTTATTGAGTTAATTACGATAATAATTTTGTTATGTACATCGAGTTTTTGAATGCCGAGTTGGAATAATCTCAGAATTTTTTTTTCAGATAAAAATATTTAAATAAAAAAACTTATATAAACATTTATGTTGATATGTTAGTAATATAATATTTAAAAATAACTTTTGACTTATTTTATCCAAGTAACGTGTGTATAATATGCGATAAAAAATTAACAACGTACCTATTACAAATAATACTATCAAGTTTTAACTTAATTACACCTATCAAGCACATTATGACATGATTGGTAAAAATTGTAACGACGCAATTTTTTAAAAAAAGTAATTCTTATTTAACAAAACATAGGTGATTTATATATATTTTTTAATATATAAATTCATATAACAATTTTTTTTCTCTCTCTTCATATTTTTATCTCTACCTGTCATACTATTGACAATAAGCAGCTGTGATCTCATTGTAAAGAAAATTGTCATTTAAGGCATGAGGAAGATTAGTACCCAGCAGTACTAGATTAGTACCTCTTCCCGGTCTTGGTCTACTTCAAATTTAGGAAAGGAGATCTCTCATCCAGTTCCTCTTTAGTAGTCTCCTGGAGGGCGTCAGCTGTGGTCATATCGTTGATAAGTCCGTTGTGACGTCCGTGTAGTTTAAGATGAAACCGGGAGTGGAGAATACGTATATAATTTGGTCAATAGTTGGTTGTTGTAAGTCGGTATGTAAAGTTTTGTTGTTAACGTACCAGGGAGCTGATTTATTAGTCTTAAAATTTTGGATTGAAATGATTTTAGTTTTTGTTAATGCGTCTTTTCTGCAGAACCGTAAATTTGTGAGGCGCATGTCCATATCGGTTTGAGTAGGTTAAGTGTACGTATTAAGTTTTTGTATGATTTTCAATTTTAATTTGGAAAAAAGGGAGTATAGTATCTTCAGTCGTTTGTTCAGAGTCTTTCGTTTCATTTTGACATGTGGGCCCCAGGTCATCCTTCTATCGAATAATAGCCCATAACAATTATAAAATAAATTTTTCATCATTTGTTTTATGCATTAAAATTATATATAAACCAATTTTCACCATATATTTTATTTTATATTATTTTCATTACATCTGCGACACATCGGTCGTTACACCATCTTCATGCACATATAAAAATGCATCATAAAAATCAACATTTACATTTTTGATTCTTGCCAACGTTTTTCAGTTTATCTCGAAATGTGGCTGTGATGAAAATAATGTGAAATTAAATATAAGGTGAATATTAATTCAGCGTAAATATCTGAATAAACATATTGTGTGAATGTTTTAATAAAATTGAACGCTTCCCCTCACGTTACGAAGAGGGTTTGGAGTTATAGAGTGTATCTCATACAGCATTTTTTTTATTCGCCGAAGTTAACAGTTAAAGAGTTTGAATACAAAAAAAAAAAATCGAATTGTCGATAGTCGACTGTATCGTAAGTTGTTTTGAAAATTATAACACATCTCCTTTATATTGATTTAATTAAAATTCATTAAAATATATTAATATTTATTTTTTTACAATGTAATGTTATTTTAAAAAGCAGTTTAGAAACACACATTAAGAGTACAAACCAACTTTTTTTTTTTATGAGACATTAATACTTTAAATGACACATATTTAACATTACTTTTTTATATCTAATGTTGCAAATTGAGCAGTTCCTGCTCTAGTTTTTTTCTAATTAGCTCATATTAAAAATCGCATTTTAGAAAAGCGATTGAGTATGTAGTAGCAATTGAGGACCAAAAATAAGGTGTTCAGCAACAACTTCCAAGATATTATTTTGTCATCCAATTGTTACTAAGTCTATTTGCAATATATGAAAATTTATATAACAGAGGGTCATTTTATTCTAATTAGGCTAAAGAAAATTCATAACTAATTATATTCCCTTGTTATAGAAAAAAATAATCTTAATCATGACTCGAACATTTTATAGGCCACCCATTAAACATTTTTCTTCTACAAAAGCACAGTAGTTAATATTATCGGTTATTGCAAAAAGTCACAAAGTACATTTTTTTTTTTTTTTTTATGGAGCTGTCCATTTTTGAAAATTTCGATCTCGTTCATCGATTAAAAAAAAAATACAGTAGGTGCATCAGAACTAAATAAAGTCTTTCATCAACTATACAAGTACACAAATTGTTTACTCCACAAAATTCATTTCATTCAAACATTCATCAAAGTTCATAGTTATTTATGGATAAAAATTCCAGTTAACGACTTTTTGAGATAAACCGATGGTATATAAATTTCCACTAGTTTCATCGTTGATATGAAAATTAATAACTTTTTTTTTTTTATTTCTATAGTGTATAATTAAAGTATAACGTATATAAATAAAGTAAATAATCTATAAAATGATTATCAGTTCTGTATAATATATTTAATAAACTTTAAATAAAATGTCTACATATTTATGTCTTGTCTCTCAAAACATCGTGATATTCTTTTTATACGTTGTTCTTTAATACGTTTCTTATTATAGAAGATATACATTTCTTGATATTTGACAAAGATTAGTTACAAGTATATTAATATTTATTTTATAATATAATATCAGTTATAAATTATTTATAACTATTTAATAGCAATATTTCGTATTAACAAGCAGTTAAGTCACATTAAGAGTACAAAACAACTTTTTATTTTATTTTGTTGAGGCGTTAATACTTTAAATGACGCTTAACTATCATCAACGTAACACAACATCGGAAATGGAGCAGCTCCTGCGCCAATTATTTTGTAATTATTAGAACTTAAAAAAAATCACGTCCCAACAAATTTATTAATACTAAGTTAAAATTTACCCGAGACAGATTTATTAATATTTTATGAAAACTTATTGCTACGAGGGTCATTTAATTCCGATCTAGTTAAGGAAGATTCCAAACTTCTTATATTCCAGAGGAGGCACAGAACTTGGGTGGAACATTCGTTCTCCTATTAAAACATAACTATCAATACACAATTCTTGAATATAAAAAAGCAATGCCTATTTCTTTATTAATAACTTGAAGACTTTAAATCCTAACTTCAATACTTGAGCACTTTACCTAACTAGAATAACTTGAAGATTTTAATGCCTATTTCTTTATTAATAACTTGAAGATTTTAATGCCCATTTCTTTTTTAATAACTTCAAGACTTTAAATCCTAACTTGAATACATGAACACTTTACCTAACTACAATAACTTGAAGACTTTAATGCCTATTTCTTTATTAATAACTTGAAGACTTTAATGCCTATTTCTTCATTAATAACTTGAAGACTTTAAATCCTAACTTGAATACTTGAATACTCTACCTAACTACAATAACTTGAAGACTTTAATGCCTATGTCTTTATTACTAACTTGAAGACTTTAATGCCTATGTCTTTATTAATAACTTGAAGACTTTGAGGCACGTTGCTATCCAGGACCATAAGCAGTCGTTATGCCCACTTTTTGCTAAATCATTTTCTGGATCCTGACGTTTGCTGCAAGCATTTCGGGCTTGCGGCTTCAGCTGGTGGCTTGACCAATAATTTTGAGGGAGAAAGTTCAGCAATCAAAATGGAACGTGTAAAATGTATGAAGACAAATGATGAAAAATTGTCGATTCTGATAATGAGGAAAGTGAAGAGCAGAACTGCAGCTATCTTAATCCAAATAATATAAAATGGAGCTAAATTAACACTTCAATGGCTTCTGAATCACTATTCAGAAGTGATTGAAGCCAAAGTCTTCCTATAAATTATATAATTTATAGGAATAAAGAACAAAAAAAGATAATTCAGAAGGATCAACCTCGTAGTGCTCTCAACTTCAAATCCGTGAAAAGTATTATCAAAAAGTCTTGAGTTTTTGAGACATTCTGAAGGAAAGAGGTGGGTTATGGTTATTGGAGGAAGAAGGACGTATCCTTCTTTATCTTTTTCGAGGTCAAGCTGTTGCCTGGTTCGGGGACGCAACTGGCAACGTTTACCAAGAGAATAATGATTTTGAAAAATATCGATACTTTTCCTTATTTATATCGATACATTGATGTTGAAATTTGATTATCAGAAACAATATCTTTTCCAGAAAAAAAAATACGGCGAAAATTCGGATTCAACAACCAAATAACAAAAACAAACATTTTGGAAGTGAACCAGTGGTGTAGCAGACATTTTCCGCTCTAAAGTGCGACAGACAGCCCTTGTAGAGATAAAGGGGGAGGAGAAGGATGAAACTCCCAGTTTTCGGCACCCATAGCATTATTCTGTTATTCTCTAACAGGGCTTAAATGGCTATTTTTCAATATTAGCTTTCACCAAAGTACATTTAATTTTTTTATGTGAACCAATTAACCTTTTGAGATTGATATCGGATATAAAAAAAATGAAAGAATTTGATAATTAACTAAACAAGAAATTAGAGATCGTAACTGGGAATAGTTGTAATGGAGGAACCAAAGGAATACGGGCCCGCCTGAGCTCTTAGACTTTTTTTTTTATTTTAATGAAATTTACATAGAAAATACAACAAGTAAATGTGACATTGCTAACATGACATGTACAACATGAAGAGAAACTACCCATTGGTAGAACTCAAATTAAAGTTCTATATTAGAAGGTCCCGAGGCCATCTTCTTTTCAGACGCCTCGGAGGGTTATCAGGGATCGAGGAGGAAGCAAGGTTTGAAACGAGAGGATTCGGATGGTTCTGCAGTTTGTTATGAAAGGATAGGTATCTGGATTGGGCCAAATCGGAAACATATGGAACATTAAGGTCTTTACGGATGATTTTATTTGTGACAAAGTAAGGAGCGTTAAGGATTTTACGAAGGATTTTGGATTGTAAGGATTGGATACGAGAGGAATTCGATAGTTTAGTGGAGCCTCAAAGCTCAATTCCGTAAGTCCAAATCGGTCTTATTATTGTCATATATATGAGTCGTTTGTAATTGATTGAAAGCTTAGAGCGTTTGTCTAGTAAATGCTGCAGTAGTCAAAAACATCGGGCGGTTTCTTATCGTTTCAGTCTGGTATGGGGGTTTGTAGAATTTTAACTTTAGAAATATGCATGTGTTTTAATTTTTATTTTGATTAGGTTAGTTATTTTGTTTACATACATTTATGTTTATTATTATTAGTTTCTGTATTATTTATTTTTATTTATTGTAAATAAAGTGTGAGTGTGCTCTCTGAACACTATTATAAGTGTCCTTGATTGTGACAGAATGTAATATTTCTAAATAAACAAATAACAAAAAAACACTTTAGGAATGGTCTACAACTCTCCTGCGCTCGCATATGCCACTATTTATTTAGTTTCATTTGAATATTTGAACATTTCAAATCCGGCAGGTGTTGCCCAGGACGGGAGCTTGTCTTACGTTTTTGGAATGATACACAAATCCCTGCAAAACATCATTGTAGTTCTTTTCTTCTAAAGGCTATCAGATTTAATTCTTTACGTGTTTGAAAATTGGGCAAGAGGTGCCGAAAACTGGTATTTAGGGATATTTTTACATTTTTACGTTTTGCCATAATGGAATTAATGATGATGATCCAGACTAGAGGATTATCTTCAGTTCAGGGCTCTGAATTTAAACAAATTAAGAGCCGTTAGTCGTCGCAGAGTAGCTAGTAAAGATTTTATGAAAATATACTTAAAAGATGCTACTTTGACTATTAAATCTAGCGAGGTATGTGGTGCATGCAACTGCCTTGTAACTGACCCGGTAACTCATTTTCTGATCCAATGTATACAGTTCAACGAACCAAGAAATAAGTACTTAAAGAAGTTTATCACTGAATCCAGAAAAGATGCTAGTGTGGAGGAGATACTGAAAATAGGCACTATGAAAAAAATAAACCAACTGTATTATTTCATACAGGGCTGTTCATTGAACTGTTGAGTGGTATAGTTAATCATTATATAAAAGTGTCTATTATTATCATTATTTATTTTTATTTTTTTGTACCAACCACCGGAGCAGTATAAAAGTAGTGTTATTTAGTTGATTGGGCGCTTATGACCTGGATGTTTTGCGCATAGACATGAAAAAAAAAAACCAAAAAAAAAACCTAATTCAATAGTTTTATAAAATTCAAATTGGAATATTCATTATGAACTAATCAAATTTTCAAAAATTATGCCATATTAAGAATTTCGAAGAGCACTGGTGAACAGTAAAGGAAACACTTTCTCCCAGCGATGAATTATGAGCAAAATATTATTTTTTTAGGTTAATTTATTATTATAATTCAGTTACAAAATAACTATGAGTCATCATGTTTAGGCTATTACCTGTCAACGTATCGCCAATTGAGGCTTCATCAGGACTGAAAAGAAACAGCTAATCGAACATCGCTACATGAAACCCAATCGCATACTCTTTCATAGATATAATGACCTATGTGAATAATAACCTAACGTTAATTTATTAGTAAAGAATTATTGTTGTGAGATGATTTTATTTGTACATTAAAAACCATCTCACAAGATTTTTAATGTACAAATAAAATCCATATCGTTTTTTTTTAAATAATTATATTCTGGAAATTAATAAACTTATGCATCGTTTACTAATAGTTTGGACCATAATTCATAATCTGGTGCAATGCAGCTTTTAATTTTAAATACTCGTTTTATTAATTGATTCCCCCCGAATATGTTTTGTGTGTACACAGATATCAGCCTAAGTTTTTAAATACATTTTAGATAATAGATATAATATTTATGAGTTTAAGAAACCCTAATCAAATTGCAGGGTCCGTTCCGGTCTATTATATTGCTTAAATGTCTTGAAATATTTTTCTGGACCTTATGTTTGAAGGTGATTCGTTGAAGAAGGAAACAAACAGCCAATTAGTGTCCAAGTGACATCTGATGAATTAATGAATCGAAAACTAAAACAATAAAAAATCAGAGAAGAAATAAATGCTATCAATCATACCGCCAATTACATGTGATGAAGTCATTTGTACAATGCAAATGATGGCTTGGAACACCTGGCCGTGAACTTGGAAAACAAAATGACATACCAATCTTACGACGAATGCAACCGAGATGACAGGTCATGTTTGGGGCCAGCATCGATTCCCACCGTAGTAAGTTAATATTTACATATTTAGTAAATATTGAAGAATATTTTTAGTTTTTAAAATATAACATTACAATTAACTTTTTGATATGATTGAATCGGGAACTGTGACTGAAATTTTCTCCAACTGTCAACCAAATCGAGAACGAGCTGTTTTTACTTTCACTTACCTATATATGAAATATATTGTAAAGGAAAGTATTGCAATCGTAAAAAATTTCAAATCTCAGTTTTCACCGTAAATACACACGTTTTAAGTCCCCTGAGTCCAAATAACCAAGTCCCACAAAATCGTCGCTGTGTTTTAACATTCTAGCTCAAAGATAAAAAGTCGTAAGAAAGTGAAATTGCATATTTAAGGTTTTTATACGCCTAGGAAGCAACATTTTCGTCAAAATCGGCTAGCATGAAGTGGCATTGTATCATCGATTCAATACATTTTTACGACTTTCTCGAAAATAGCTTTAACGATTTTGATTAAATTCATTATATCATAGTCAAATTAAGCAGTTTTGAACATTATGTAGGTTTTATGCTCTTTGATATTCTCTAACATGGATTAAAATGGCTAATTTTCCATATTAGCTTCCGCTGAAGTACCATTAATGTTTTTTATGTGAAGCAATTAACCATTTGAGATTGATATCTGATATAAAAAAATAATAGAATTTGGTAATTAACTAAAGAAGAAATTAGAGATCGTAACGAAAAATAGTTGTAATGGAGGAACCGAAGGAATACGAGCGCGCCTGAGTTCACCCGAAAGATTAGAACAGGCTTCTGTATGTAACATGAGCTTAATATAATACGGACCCCGACAATATTATGTACATATACATACACAGTTTGCATAAATACTTTCGTTGATACTATTTTAATATTTAATTGTATATATTACAGTGATATAAATATTAAAAAAATGTATATATATACAAATAAAAATACCCAAAATGAAATACAAATAAATATAGCGTTTATAATTTTTACTTTCACTTCCACTTCATCTGTAAATAAATACTAATGCTAAGAAGAGGGTGGTAAAGGAAAGTTGTGTGACTCGCGCACCGCGCCAGATTTTTTAAATATTAGTCAGTCTATTCATTTACGCATGCATGGGTGAATATAAAGGACGAAATTTGTTGAAATCAATATGGGACCCGCATAATCTTGGAAAAGTTCTTGAAAATCGGATTGACAGTAGTTGGTGATATGCCTATCACATCATTATATGCGTCTGCAGGTGTCTACCCAGACCCGGAAATTAGTTTCTTTGTATCTAAAACGATAAATCATATTTGGGTTATAGAAGTGAATCAGAACTTGTAAATTATTTCAGTAAGATGGTTAAACGTTTAACGAATCCATTTATACATATATGGAAGGAGAAAAATTATTTTTGTTCTATTGGAATACCTTTCCCGAACAAATTCCTTATTGTATTAAGTCAAACTCCATATTTTAAAATTCAAAATATTTTCAGTTTTCATCTCTTTTCTTTAAATTGTGAACTCTAGTTCGAAACCAAATTGAATTGTTTGTCAGAGACGTAAATATTATCACCACGGTCTAATATTTCACACACGAATAATTTAAGCCACTGACTTGAGCAATTACTTACGATTATGTTGTGTTGATTAAATACGAAGAACTATACTGGCTTCTGTGTTTTTTATCCAGGTTAAGTATCTACCTATCAGTAGATCGTTCAAACGTTCAAACAAAAAAAAAAAAAAAAACTACCGTATGTCTTTCGGCCACACGATAGAATTGATAACATCAGCAAGACGGGATTAATAATATGAAATATAAAATTTGTTTTGCTCTATATTCACAAAGTAATAACATTTACAGTATATACAATTATAATTATGTATAGATTTTTTTTCTAAATTCGTAAAGTAATAACATTCACAATACATACAATTATAATTGTACATAAATATTTATACGTTCGTATAGAATGAGACATCAATCAGTATAAGACAATTATTTGGTACTGATACTTCTTTTAAAATAAAATTTCTGTTACGGGGGTCAGGAATTTGTCGAAACTCTATCGATTGCAACAGAAAATCGAATAGACTTTATCTCTTTTTTCTTATTTTCAAGCCTAATTAAAAAAAAAATATCTACTTCGATTTTTTGTTTGTTCTCTTTCATGCCCTTTAGGCTACACTGTTTTTTTCCCGCTCCGGGGACGGGAACGGGGGATTTATGCCAAGTTAAAATTTCCACGGGGTACAAGGATATGTATATTGAATATTTTTTAATCTTACTTCGCTTATCATGTTGCCGAGCAACGCGCGGTGCTGTGCACACGCATTAGCCCACTCGGCCACCCCGCCGCCCCCTTTTTCGACTTTTGCAAATTGGTTTCTGAATTCTCAATAATATTTACATGTTGAGATATTTTAATCTAAATATTTGTTTTTTTCTTAGCGCTATATTTTTTCCTTTCTGATTTTCTAACTCGACGTCAAGTGAAAATAAATTTTTAATTATAGCTTATTACAAAGAGGATGTAATGCTCAAAATTTTCCTCTCTTACATAGCTCTCTGAAAAATTTTCTTTAACCCTTTTTGCCTCTCTTATTCGGCGTTTCGTCAAGTACAATTTTAAATAATAACTCATTAAAAAGAGGATAAAATGCCCAACATTTCTCTTGCTTACAGTTTGCAGATCCGAATTTTAGTTTCAGTGATATTTTAATCCAAATGCAAACATTAGTCGACTCGAGCCGACTTTGCGTTACATAGCCGATCCTGACGGCTCAGTCACGTCCAATCTCAACAAAATGAAGTGCAAAGCGCGTGTAAAGAAGTTTTCACTTCAAAGCAGTATATTCGAAATTCGACTTGTTTAATCTTTGAAATGCTCTTTTCAACTGTATCACTTATTATATTAATTATTTATATATAAAAAAGCCCCATTCCACAAATGCATTTATCAGTATCAGTATCTTAAGTACTCATATCGTCTACAATGTTTTTTAAAAGAACTTAATTTTTTAGAAATTTTTTTTAGAATAAACTTTCAGTCATAAAACTTCTTTCAATAAAACTTTATTCATTCATATATAATAATAATATTTGAAGTTGGAAAAGTACTTCACAAAATATTACCATTTGCCTAATAACAGTCATGAGTATTAATCAACACTCATTAATGTATTTAGTATAAATAATTTGAAATAAAGAACAAAGTCTAAACACTAGTAAATAACTAACTGATCAACATTTGGCAGCTTGAAATATTTAAAAAAAAAAACTAGATTAAATGAACGCAGACCAGAGATAGGACACCTCACATTAACATACCAAAAAACACATGACAAAGAAGAAACAGTATGTTCATTCGCAAACAATTCAAAACTTGTTTTTAAAAACTAGTGGTCAGTCATTCACTGGTATTTGAAAACAATTTTCTTTTCTTTTTTTTCTACATTTATCTATTCCCATCTGTCACATTTGAGTTTCTTATTTCCAAAGTAAACCCCAACTGATATTTAACGAAATTGAGAAAAGTACCGATTCCTATGTAAAATCTCCCAATGGATCCGATTGAGCAATTATGTTTTATAACACACTAACCTAAATATTTAAAAATCTGTGTTCAAGTTTATTCTCGAAGCTTGCCTTTTTTGCTTCTTCACTGCCGAAGGTAGGGAAGCATTGTATTCTTGCGAGAGGTTAAAACAAATTTTGTGCCCAGAATCGAAAATTTCCACTCACGATTTACGTTTCAGACATTAAGAATCTAGTTTGGTTCGGTGTCTGTCTGTCTGTCTGTAGTCAAATCGATGTAACGGGCATATCTCCTACTACCGTTTATCCACTTTTCATGAAATTTAGAGGGAATGTGCGGTTAGGTTTCTAGATGGTCCCATATCAATTTTAATAAATTCTAACCAGTACTTCCACTTAAGCATACGAAACGTATTTTCGTAGATATGCCTATATTTCAGAAACGGCTCTTTCGATTTGGCTCAAAGTTGGATAAAAGGTAGGTATTTGTGAAAAAATAATGTAGGATCAATTTGATTGAATTCTGTCCATTGCTTATATATGCGCAAACGTGTTTTCCTTGATACGTTATATCTCTAAAACCGTAAGTTCGATTTGGCTCAAACTTGGAGGGAATTTAGGATTGGTCAACGTAAAATGAAATAGGTATCAATATTCTATCTAATACTAAAAAAAAAAAAAACTTCTGCTTTCAGATCAGGCAATGTGTTATTTGATATGCCTATAATTTGAAAACGGCTCATTCAATTTGACCCAAAATTGGAAGAAATTTGGAGAATAGTACAGAAATTACTTAGTATCGATTTCATTGAATTCAATTTAATAATTAAAATGAATATAAATATTTGTTAACAATATAATAGCTGTGAAATGTGGATGGCACTGATTATATGGAGTGGGAGTTAGGTTGTTACAATATTGTTATGGGATTATAAAATTTTAGGTCTTATTATGGTCTTATATGGGATTATAAAATTTTAGGTTTTATTCAAAAATTTAATTTATATTGTATTGTTTGTTCGATTCCAAACGTCACTGGCATAACACTCATTGCCGTTACATTTATTTTGTGTAACTTTAAGTAAATTTAAAGTAATTTTTACTCTGAATTTAAAAAAAAAAAATTATTATTTTGTGTTTATTTCCATTGAAGTTCAACCAGCTCGTCGTGGTCTCGATTTTCTTCTTAAATATCAAAATTGTGCCAACTTGACTCATATTTTTATATTTCAGCTTAATTAGTTTTGTTCTCGTTAACTCAGAACAAACAAAAATTTCAGTTTTTCCTATGGATTTTTTGTTCCATCCAGTTTACGAGTGAAAACATACCTATCAGTACTGTTAGTGCAAAGGTCGTATATAAAAGTTTCCAATTTTTATTCTTTTTTTGATATTATGTAGTCTGCAATTTATATAAGTTGTCTACTACTATGAAAAATAGCAGAGGACAATAAAATATAAAATTATGCTAATAAATCATAAAGAAATAATTAGTTTTTATGCTCTCCTGTAAAACTCTCAATTTTTATATATGCCATTTGCACTAACAGTAGCGATATACATATTCAGTATGCACTGGATTTTTTTTTTAATTACGAATTATCAAACATGCAATCTGCAAAAGCGGAACTTTTTCGCATTTTAGTATTTGCTGACTAGAGTGTGAACATGTTCTCTGAACACTATTATAAATGTCCTTACTTGGGACAGATTTTAAGATTTCTGAATAAATAAAAATAAAAAATAACATAAAAAAAGTATTTCTGATGAACAAAACTCGTGGATATCAAGCCCATATATGTTGAGGGATTACTGAATTTCCGAAAACGGCTTCTTCCAGAGATTTTATTCTCATAAGAAAATTTTTAGACTTTTTAATATTGATATTTTTTAGCAAAACGGTGAGAAAGCTATACTGATCTTACTTGGCGGGCGTGTTTTTTCAAAGAATGTAATGAAACATGTATTTCTTAAGTATTCTTTAAAAAAAAAAATCATCAAAAGATTTTTTAACCATTTTATTCAAATGGATGTTAAAATACATTTATTTTATTGTACTATTATTGTAAACAAAATATTATGTTTTTTTTTCTTTTGAAATTGTACGTTGTATAGAAATTATAATATTTATGCATAAATCATGGCTATTTTTATTTCATTTTACTAGAAGAAATTGGTCTATAGCAATACTAATGATAAATCTAGGTTAAGTCTCGGAAATTTAAAAAGCCACTGTTCACTAGTTTGGCAATTTAAATAGCATGATGGTAGATATTTTTTTATTATTGGCTTTACCACACTGATGAGCTGACTTTTTTATTTTACGTCCACCTTCGTGTTAGTAAATAATCTTTCAGTAACCTTTCTTCTTTAGTTAAAACGACTATCGACCCCAACAGCCGATGGAACCGCTCAGCCAGTCGTTATTCAATCTATGGATATAGTAACTTTAAAATCAATCGCTGAGTCTAGGAACGGTAAGATGGATTCCCGATGCTACAGATGATTTCATTGCTGACTTTAGAAACTTGCCCTATAATTGCTACTGCTTGAATAGAATAAGTCTACCTTGTATGCACTTGACCCCTTAATACATATGCGTACAAGGTACATAATATTACATCGAATAACGAATATGATGAAAATAGAAATTTAAATGGGTGCTTAAGTTTAATATTCAAAACTTTATCACCTAAGGAACATTACTTTTTTTTTTACCTACTACTTCGCCACTTCTGGCATAAGCAGGGGGCATGTTTTAGACTACTAAAGATATTTTAACTAGAGTGGGAAGGTCAAAATTCATAACGTGGGTCCGCCACTAGATAAATTTCAACGCACCTAGGCCGGATTCAGACCGTTGAAAAATCTGTCATTAAAAAGTTATACCTTACATCTGTTTTATTCAAACTTTATAAAACGTGGTGTGCGTTTACTCCACATTACTCTACACCATAACCTTGAACTCAATAAACACAAACAAGCGATTCCAGATTTTACTCTCCAACTTGTGTTTTCTCTTAATTTATTCATTTCATGCGTGCTTATTTCGATTCAATCTATTTCTTTCTGTTAATTAATTTATGATTGAAAAAAAAATCCAAAATATAACAAACAAAAAGATTGTCAATCATAATTTTTATGCAAACATTTGTTTTTATCACTTGTTTCAACAAAATCTCAGAATACGTTTTTATTCAGAGGATATTCTTCAAAACCCTATGGCAGCTTAATCAGAAAGGTTTTATTATTACCATAACCGGTTAACCTTCTACAAAAAATTGAAGTGTATGAAACTCAAGATCCTGCAGGAAGTGTGTAGTCAGCATTACAATGACTTCCGGCATACCCGATATAAGGTCGCAAAAGTCTGGGTAATTAGTTTATACATCGACGGTTCAGGAAACATATCATATATTTAGAAATAAAAAAACTCTGGATGCTCGGAAAAGTATTGACTTCAGGTGGGAGTAATTTGTCAAACATTTCTCAGATGGGTATTTTCATACCATGATAATTCATCATATACTTATCACTTGTCATGATGAATTGAGATAACATCACTTCATAAATCATAGAAGCTAATGGTGATGGTCCAAGAAATGTTGATTCGCATCAAATAATAACCATGGCGAATGATTTGTCAGAAGTCATGACTTGTTCCTTGAAATAATTATTCCTGTATCATGAAATTTATAATTCGCTTATTATTTTTTAAATAATATAATGTATTATTTTTTTGTTTATTCTTCCCTTCCTTGCCTTTCGGCTACACGGGATTTTGCAGGGACGAAATATCACAGCGTGTATGTCATTCCTGCTATTAAACGGCAAGTACTTGACCGATTTCGTTTTGTTTTTCAAAACTCTTCTTTTTCCAACATTTTATTTTCCCAATATCAGTTTGGCGGCCTTCCATTTGCAGGTCCTCTTCTTCCCAGATCAATGTGTGAGGGCCCCAGAACAGTTTTCCACCCGTACACAAAATCTTTGTAATACGGATAGTTCTGCCCCGTCACTAGCTGGGGAAATTCATCCTCCATGATGCCATAGACACCAATTTTTTCCATTATTCCGGTCCTTAGTCCATCAAAGGCGGTGCAATATACATTAAGGTGTACTCTTAGTATAATATCTTCTTTTCTTTTTTTTTCATACATGTCCAGATTCTGACAACTGTTAGAAAACAGGTAGTGGCTTGATCGGCGTGGGGGAGAGGACTGACCAGTGGCATCCTTTCATGTCTTGATTTTTAAGCGAGGAAATGCCTTATCCAATTTTTTTGTTAGCCTCCTAAGTGTGTTTTTGGGTATGTTAAATGTAGTCATAGCTGGTGGTGACTTTAACGCAAAGCATCAAGTTCGGGGGTCACGGCTATGCACTCCAAGAGGAAGAAATCTGAGGGCTGCTATCTATGAACTCTCATTAGACACTATATCACCTGACACACCGACATATTGGCCAGCTTCGCGACGGAAAACTCCAGAGACCTACTTGACTTTGTTTACCAACAGTGTTCAAAAAGCTGCTTGGACTTCATCTCTTCCAACGCCATCAAGACCACAGCATTTGCCCAGATACTCTTAGTATATAAAGGACTTGATCACAGCAAAGAGAAGAGGTATGGCAAACTAACAGACTTCCTTCAAATAAACGAACAATTAACAGGCTGATCAACGAATTTCTAATAAAAATATTCAATGAATGAATGAACGAAAATAATTTTATTATTCTGGGACTAGTGTCCCTTTAGAACAAGTCACAAATACAGAATATATATTAATATTTTGGTGTATCTATGAAATACTATTTAATATTTACAGGTTGATTCGGAGTACAATAAAGTTATAAATGATAAAAAGATATAAATACATGTAAATATAAAGTATACAGAGAAAGTAATTAAGTGATGCGACAAACTCTGATGCTTACTTGAACAGCCTATCGATTGACGATGGAAGTTTGTGGAAATTTAACAAGAATTTGTTATAGCATAGAGAGGTATCAGTACTTCTGCGAAAAGGGAATGGTTCATGGGCTTTGTCGGACAGGAGAAAATCTTAATTATTTGCTGATTATCTATCATCTTTATTTACACCATTTACTGACTTCACGAACACAGAACATGAAACCATTATATTAAAGACTACCGTTGGAACTACCTCCTCTCTCGTTCATTCCTTCACAAATTGCACAGCAAATCAAACATCTAGGTCCCAAATCAAAAACCCCTAGGTCAAGAGAAAAGCCCCATGGTGTAACTTAATAACTGCCGAGGGGCTCCAGCAAATCGCCAGGAAAGCACTAGTGTTCCTTACAACAATATACAACTGTATCCTGAGGACAACTGAATTCCCACTACATTGGAAATGTTAACACATCAAAATGATACACAAAAAGAACAAAGTCATTTACAATCCCTCATACTACCCACCAATAAGTCTTCTAACAATATGCTCTAAAATTTTCGATAAATTAATATACAAAAGATCGGTTGACATAGTGACGGAGCAAAATATAATTCCTGCCTCTCAGTTCGGTTTTCGTACTTTTCGTTCAACAACACAACAATTACACAGAGTTACTGACTACATTGCTGGAGCCCTAAAGCTAAAACAATACGCACTAGCGTGTTTCTGGATGTTCCCTGTGCATTCTGCCACCTGGGCCTTATATTTAAAATCAAACTCCACTACCTCATACATATTATCTCATTCTCCAATCTCTCCTTTACAACAACAAACTTTACATAAAGACTTACGACAACCAACACATATGTACTCTTCTCGTTTTCATCTCAAACTACATGGACACAGAGACTTATAAGGGACACGGCCATCAGGAGGCACAGGCGGATCTACGGGGGATAGAGGGGACTTTCCACCCAAAAATGTAAAAAAAAACCATGTTTTGTATAAAAAATATTAAAAACGATCCCTTAAAGTATTATTCTTCATGTAATTACATTTAATAGGACTTCACGAATCACTTAAATGCCATGTCCATATAGTTAGTTAGTTTCTTTCTTTCTTTTTTTTCAAATTAACTAACGTTATAAATTAAAAAAAAAAAAAAAGCTTGCGGGCTGAAGCTCAAAAATAAATCCTGAATCCGCTAATGTCAGGAGGAGACTAAAAAGGAGCTGAATGAGAGATCTCCTCTCCTAAATCAAGGAAGTAAATAATGACCTGGAAGAGGTACTGCTGGGTCCTTACTCATATCTATAATGTCAATCCTTATTTTATTACAACACATCTGCTGATTGTCAATACCATGGCAGGTACATACTTAAAGAGAAAAAATAAATAAATAATAATACAAGAATCAATACATATTATATATATATACATAAGTATCCTCTGTTACTTTATATATGTGCAATAAATTTTATGTAACTTCCTATCCTAATGTGCTGAACAAATAGATTTACCATTTTGCCTAATTATAGTATGAATTTTTTTGCTGTTAATCAATTATGTTATTTTGGAAAATTCCACTTAATTTCTTTGGATAATTCACCTTAAGCTGAAAAATTCACCTTAAGCTTAATAATAAGCTGGATAATTCACCATATGCTGTGGACAGTGCCTCTTTCGCAGTACAATGGCCACTAGATATATATTTAATCTCACGAATACATCGATGGCCAAACTCACAAATATTATTAGGGCAAATTTTAGAATTCCAAGTAAGCATTTATTTAAGATTTCATTGCTTCCTATGATGACATCGGTTCTATTAATTTTTATTTTTTACGCTTTTAATGCCCATTCAAAACAATTCCTAAATTAGAGGTTACCTAACAGTTTTTACGCTTTATTGAATCTACAACACAAATTTATCGGAAATTTGCAATGGATGTAGTATAATTTCCTGAAATCGATGATAACTAGAATCTTTGTAAATGTATGAATGCATAATTCTATGTACATATACATCATAAACGTACACATAAATAAATATATATATATCTCATAGAAAATTTATAAATAGCTACTATCAGTGCAAAAGGTCGTATATAAAACTTCGTCGTATCCAAAAAAGGTCGTATACAAAAGAACATTCCTTTATAATTTGTTAGTATAATTTCATATTTTATTTCTCTAATGCTACTTTCTATAGAAGTCGACTATTTATTGCAGTTGCAAACTACAAAATTCTACCTTTAATATAAATATAATTAACGTATAAAATTGTTACATACTATCTTTTTCACTAACAGTAGCGATATTTGTCTGTTTTAAATGAATATATTTAGAATCACAGGATGATAGAATAATGTATCAAACATTCACTTATAAATACATAAAAACCATGTTACAAATAACCATCTAATCACAACTCAATTAATTTGTTTAGTCCATACATTTCATTGTAATGTACATGGAGGTAAACAATTTTAATAGTAGAATTTTTAAGGGACAAACACGTCATTAAAAATTTATAAAAAAAAAAAACCCAAAACAAATGCAATTTTAGACAAAAAATAAAAAGTAGTATTTTAGATAGCATAAAATTTCAAAGGTTTATCTATTATAATTGATCTAATTAATGCTTTGCATTTATACATATATTTATTTTGTGATTATATATGTTTAATAAATTATATTAGTTTCATACACAAATTATATTGTTTCGATTTTTCCTCAATAACAATTCATTTATAGACGGTTTTTTATCAGTTATCAATTTGTCCATTATATTTCAACTTTTTTCTCGTTTATTAAATATTATGTCACAGAGACCACATACATAAATAATGCTTCCTGTTTCCACTTATCGAACCTTCCCTGTCTATTGGCTAGAAATGAATTTATTTACTAAAATAAACAATTAAGTACATTATCTTTACGTAATTATATACCCGTGTTATCAATGACTCATTTGAATTCATTAACACTTTCTTGATTGGTTTCACTATGAAAAATTGATTCTTTATTGATATAAAAACTTAATAGTGACTAATGCTTTGCATGTCATACTAAACCAAATAAATTAAGTATGGAGGACTTTCTTTTATTTGGTCATATATTCCATTCAGAAATTTTCCAGCGCAATAGTCTCTCGCTTATCCGTTTATATGATGTGTAAAAAAGGAAAAAAAAATCAATACTGATTTAACTCGTAATTAGATATACATTACAATGCAATATATTTTATGATAAATTATAGTGATTTATCCTATGAGTATTTTTTTTACCGTGTTAATCTTTTCTAGTCTGTTAGTCTGTACATCCACATACATTCACAGGTCAAGATTGGATCTAGTAAAAATAACTTAACTCTGATCTTTTTTATTTTTTTATTTTACCGCCGGTTAATCCGGAGAGCCGTTTAAAGGAAAGTCCACTTAATATAATAAAGGATACAAATAATGTTTTTATAACCTCTTTATTAACCGATAGTTGATTCTGTTCGGTAATGGTCGATAATTAAATAGTCATTATATAAACATGAGATATAGTTAAAGGTATAGATATAGGTACGCATAATAAAATGCGCCAATAGTAAAATGAGGTGGGGATTCCCACATGCAAGGTTAATAGAAATATTTTTGTTCAATTGAGTACTGTGTGAGGTTAGATAATAGATTTTTAAATGTATGATAATAAGTAGGAATATAGAAGGGACGCATAAGGTGTTATTAGAAAAAATATAATTTTTATTTAATAAAAAATATTATCGAAAATAACCTATTTAAAAAAAAAGAAGAAAATAGAATAATTCATCTGATGAAGCTCATTAACTTTTTATTCACACATTTTAAGATAAAACTATATAATTCTGGATTTAAAAATTTATTTTTATGGACTTTCATTCAGAATGGCCTTTTAAAATAAAAAATCATTTAAATTTAGCATTTTTAAAAACAATGTTTTATTTTTCCGCAATGCAGTTAGCCTAGAATGGATATAAGGATTTTTAAACAACTAAAGAAATTTTTAAATAACATTTGAATAAACAATTTAAGTTGTATATGCCTATAATGCCATATAATATACATATATATTATACAAACAATAGTTAATAAAAGAAAATTAATATAACTATATAAATAAAAAAATTAAATATTTAAATAAATACAATATTTAATAAAATGTGAATAAAAAAACTTAAATAAAACTTCCAAATTTGTTTATTTTATATTTATTTTAAAATAAAATTTGGAATTGGAAAAATTAATTTTTTTTTTTAAATGTTGAGATACTATAACTACAACTATATAACTATGAAAGGGAATATAACTATACTATAATTGAAATATTAACAATTATTTTTCTTCTAAAATTATTGAAAAATATTGTTTCATTAATTTCGCCGACGTTTAGATTTAATTTATAGTTTGTTATCTAGGAAAAAAAAAAAAAAATACGAGATTAGTGTAAATTAATTTCTGCCGAATTATCAATGAACAACAGTATTACCATACCATCATTCATTTTTCCATTAAAATTTATAATGCGATTTTAATTGCTAGCGAAAGGTCAATGGGAAGATGGTTCCGAAGTCAATCGAAAAAATAAAATAACTCCTAAATATTTGTTTACTGTTTCCCTTTTGCTATTAATTCATCTATAACTGATAAATATGTATGTTATCTAGTTAACAGTTACAATTCATTAAACAGTTATTTGCTGTTTTCTTTAATTAATCAATCAATACATGAGTAACCTAGGATAACAAAAAATACCGATAGTTAAATTATTACTATTGAAATAATACTAGAATTTAAACATTTACAGTTTGTACATAATCAATTTATCTATATACATAATCAATAATTTGATTGTTTTTAGTAGCCTTTGTATTGTTTTACATAAAAAATTGATTATGTAGAAACCGTAAATGTTTAAATAATTTAAATTTTAATATACATGTAAACAATCGATATTCGTGGGCGTTAGTATACAGTATACATTTTGAATAAGGATTGAATATTTTTATAAAATCCTATCATCTTCTTTTCGTTCTATGCTTTGGTCACAGAAAAATGCTTGATATTATAAAGAACGAAGTAGATAAAACCAGCGGTGGAAATACCTCATACTGATTTTTCAAGAATCTCATTATCATTTCTGGAATTGCTGTTATGAAAAAAATGTAATACACAGATTTTGAAATTCCAGAAAATAAGCAAAACCAATCCAATAGATTCAAAGAAATTTAAAGATTAGTCAAGAAAATGCTGAATGAATATATATTTTAATGTTAAGACTTGATCCTTATTTCTAATAATAATGCTTAACAATGGATTCGTCTGCCTTGCATTTTTTTTTTTTTTTTTTTTTTATTAATTTGCATTATTTTTTTCATTTACTGACGTTTCAGCCATTTACAGCACAAAATGACATAAAAAGCCTTATTGTAGTTAATGTTATAATAATATTTTCTAGTTATTTATATACGTATCTTACTTAAAAATAAAAAAAACCTTTGCCCTAATTTGCTAAATTCATTTATTGTACAATACTAAAATCACTCTTCATAAGAATATATTTATTCAAAAGGTTTTAAGTAGTCAATATAATTTATTTTTAAAATTAAGTTATCAATTTATTTTGAGTTTTTATTATCAAAATAAGTCAATAAACTTATATTATAGTCAAATTTCTTAGTCTATTTTTAAACTAACCATGTTTTTTGGATTTGAATTTCTATTATTTTATTAGCTCACCACTTACCTAATTTTCTAGTATCAATATTCAAGCATATATATTTTTATTTCAATCTTCTAATATTATCATTTTTAAAAAATAAAACATTATTTTATATAATTTATTATATAAAAACTGAAATAAACTAATTATCTCAGTTTATTATGCTAATCATGTATTAATTTTACTTAATATCTCTGCTTAATGTTACCTTAATTGATGATAAGTTGATTGGGGTTTTCAGTCAAAAATAAACAAATTAATAATAATATAATTTATTTATTTTTGACTGAACAGCCAAACCAACTTATCTTCAATTATTCACTACAGCCAACCATCATGCTACTATTTTTTTAACTTAATTGCTTTGAAGTTTAGAGTGTGTTTTAAATTTTTGGAGATAAATATTATTTATATATATTTATTTAATTTTTTTTTAATTTTCGTAGTGTTTTTATGTTAATGAAATCAAAATAATGCTATCTTTTAAAACCTTTAGTGCAATTTTTTTTTCTTGGTAAAGGGCTGTGGAACCTCAGCGAATGAACAAAATCGTATTTACAACTTATTTATTATAAAATATACATTATAAAGAGGCAAAAGTAATATAAATAAATAAATAATAATGGTGCCATTTTTCTTTTTCAGTGACACGGTTTAAGTCTAATTGTATGTCTACTAAGAAGGCCCTAAATAATATTTTAACAAATCCATATGCCATTTCCAGTCACCCACCCACTTGTTAGCAACAAATCCTGTAAAATTAAAGGATATCTTTCATTGACTTCATAATGTTAATATTTAATATTGCAATAATATGTCACGTTAGAATAGTAATGACAAGGACTGATGTTATCAATAGGTGATAAGATCTAAAGGTCTATGTTCATAAATAGGTCAATAACTCCAAGATAAGTAAAAAACAATTGAACATTTATCAATATATCTGTCTGTTGTCCGGTAGAATTTTGGGTATTCAGCCTGGGTAGGTTTCATAATTCACAAAAATATGAGGTTAAGTGTACCCAGGATTTGATGTATAAGGATCTTCATGTTCTGTAGTAAAATAAAAAAATAAATCGCTCATGTTAGTCCAGGATGTCGTATGTAACAATTTTATATGTTTATTGTCTTTGTGCTAAAGCTGACGTTTTGTAGTCTGAAACTGCTTTAAGTAGTTTCCTAAACAGAAAAAGAGCAGGGAGAAATAAAATATGAAATTAAAGGAAGGAGATGGTCTGGGGTGGCGATCAAAAATAGGCTAAATAGTGGTAAAACTATTTTATTAAAAGCCAACGTTTCGACTCAACTTTGCAGGCCTTCTTCAGGGAGGTGTGTTCAGCTAGGAGTTTCACTTAGAACTGACTGAACTGAACTAATATATTGCAGTTCTAAGTGAAACTCCTAGCTGAACACACCTCCCTGAAGAAGGCCCGCAAAGTTGGTTCGAAACGTTGGATTTTAATAAAATAGTTTTACCACTATTTAGCCTATTTATGACCGCCACCCCGGATCATCTCCTTCCTTTATAATGCAACGGTCAACTATCAAATATGAAATTATATTTATGAATCTTCTATAAAAAATTGCAGCTAAAACGCTAAGTAGCTAAATAATGATTAAAAAAAAAATTAATTATTCAGTATATTTTCACTTTAGGATCCACAATATCAATGTGGCTTAATTTTTAATAAAATTATGACATACACAACATTAATTTAATATTTTCCACTGTAGCTGAAGACAATAATTATTTACTGGAATTCATATTAATTAAACAATTAAAAATATAAATTATATAAATCTATCGGGATGTATACACATTTCTACATTTTTTTTAGCCTGAAAGATGTTTGTGAAAATCACAAATAAATAAAGGAAAAAATTATTTTGATCCTAAAAAATGATTTTCTCCTGAGTTTTTTTAAAACATGTATAAATGGAAAGAAACCATATATTCCTTAAAAGCCGAAAGGCAAATCTATATAATGCATGTACTTATATTGTGATAGTTGAAAAATAAAATGGAGCATAAGAAAAAAAAGAAACCATATAAAGATCTAAAAGTCTGACACGAGCATCCTCAGAGGAATTTTTGAAAGGCAGCCAACAAATTCGTATTTGTTTATATTTACCAATTTTTTTTAAAAAGTGAGATCTATTTCTGTAAATAACTGCAGTATGTTATTTCTTCTGCAGTATCTGGTTCACATTCCACAAAGTATTGACTTTTGCTGGGTTTTTTTTTAGGTGAGTTACTTTTCTTCTCTTAAGTGGCTTTCCTGTGCCTGATTCTTGGTAATTTCTTGCTTTCTAATTCTTTACATGATTTTTTGTGACCACTGTGATTCTAATTATATTAAATTAGTCATTTATCTATGTCCGAAGCCAATTTTCATAATATTTTGCAAATCATCCTAATTTTAGGAACTAAACTAAATGGGCTGACGATATTAAAATCTTCTTTGCGGTTTGTAAAAGCCTCAAAAGCAACTATATAAATTCATAGACAAACGTCGCTACTTTTAATAAATAGATACTCATTCTTATTGCACATAAATAAAACTAGGATAGATATAAATACAGATAAGTATTTTCAAATTAAAAATCAATATTTCTGTACCTCAGAAGTAATGAACCCAATATCCGTTTTTGTTCAGGGAAGCCAATTTTTATTTGACCTAATAAAATTTATTTCTTAGTTACAAAATCATTTAATAAAAAAATAGACATGGCGTCCTTTACCTCCGGGGAACGGATTTAGAAAGATATTTTCACGAACTAAATAAGGAAAAATACAGATGTTCCATAAACTGCTTATTACTTTATTTATAAAGAAGAAAAAACATTCTTGTTAAATACGTGACAACGCCTAGCTATAGAAGGCTTCAGCATAGCTTACTAAACGAACATAAATATTGTAAATTAGTACTAACGCATGGAAGAAAAGGACTAATAAAATACTTCTGTTTAAGAAATTAGTTAATTATATTTCATGATATGACAAGAAGGTTAAGAGGAGATTACGTGCAGTTAAAAAAAATTTATCAGGAAGCATATACACAACAATGAATTCCTCAATAGTTTGCAAGAAACTAAGCGGGAAGGCGAAAACTAGTGTTGCCCAAATGCGAGACCGAGACGAATCTTGGTCTTGCAAACTCAGTCCTGGTCTAGGTCTTGGTCTTGCGCAATAGTCTAGGTACGGTCTTGCAGTTATTTATTAGTTTATTAATATAGAGATATTATTGTATTTTTTTAGTTAGGAGAAACCTAACTAAACTCGAATGAAAATTTAGAAGAATTAAGTGCAAAAGTATATAGCTTATACCGATTCTTTACATACTGTAACTAAAATTGTCAAGTATTAATAACTGTTTTGCCTTAATTTTTATTTAAAAAATAGATTTTTTTACTTGGTCTTGTTCTTGCAACAGTTAGGCGGTCTTGCAAGACAAAGACCGATTTTGGGCAACATTAGCGAAAACTAGATGGATATATGGAATTAACATAGATACTACACAGGTGTATGCAGAAAAATAAAAGTGATTGCCTTATACAGAGAAAACCTACAGAAAATAAAATAAATATAATTTTAAATACTTGTTTTATCTTTTTAGCACCATTCTCTGGAATAAATTGATGTAGTATTTTAAAACCCAAGACATTACTTTATTTGTAGTAGATAGTAGTAGCGAGTCCAGGATATAATTTTGAAGTGGGTTTCAACCCGAGGTTTTTTGTTTTATATACAACAATAATTACTTGGTAGAAAATAAATACCTATATGAAATAGTGTTAAGTGATTCTTGAAGTCTCATTAAAAATGTAATTTTACAAACTATTACCTAAATTAATTTAAGTTCATTGGTCAAATTATGAATAGATAATTTGATGAATGACTTACTCAAATACTAGGCATATATACATATCAAATAAAAATTATTGTAAAAAAAAAATTAATTAGTGGTACCATGCTCATATGAAAGATAAGATAATAATTGAACAAAACATGAGTCATCAAATCAGTAGTTGCTTAGAGAGTTGTATTTATAGTTTGAAACCGTTAAAATCAAAACAATTTATAATTATCTTATAATTAAATATCACTTAGTTGGATTTAAAAAATGTCACCATTAATTTTTTCCACCTAGATTCGTCCATAAAATGACAGATCTGACAATTTATTACCCATGATAACCACTTTTTAAGTTACGAACCGAGGGCATGTACCAAGAGAGCTCACTAGATAATTACAGCCATTGTATTGGAAAATATGTATGTATTTTTTTTTGACATTTTAAAAACATAATATCATAGAAAAGATAGATTAAAATAATATCAAACCACTAAATTTGCATCATGCTGTTTCACCTAATATACTTTGAGTTCCAATCACAATTTTCCAATGTGGAAGAGGTACCTGTTTGTTCCTATGATTATGAATTGGTATTATTGAATATTTATTCTAAATAAGAAGAAAATAGTATAATAAATATAATTTATTGTTCTCGTTTTTTTAAGTAAAAACTTCTTTAGGCGCATTTTATAATTATTTGCGGAGAGTGAATTAGATTAATCCCTCAGATTTTAACGCTCGGGTAAAGTCGACTAATTGGTATTATTTTACATATGGTTTAAAATATCTCAGAAACGGAAAATCGGGCCTGCATACAGTATATAGGATCTCATACTGTGTACGTGAGATTTAAAGTTTTAAGTTTCAAAGCAATAACCTTAGTTTATATTACTTATATAGTTGAAGAGAAGAATGGTTGGGGTGATCAGTTAAAAAAATATAGTAAAAATAAATAAGTATATTTATAAGTTTTCCTTCATCAGGGATCAAGGCCATTTGGTCAAGATAATTTTGGTATTGCGGCATCCTTCGTTTGGCCAGCCCTGATGAAGGCCTGTAATTTGTGCCGAAACGTCAGCAAAAATAAAAATAAATATACTTATTAAGTTTTACTATTTTTTTTTACTTATCACTCCAACCATTCTTCTTCTTCAATTATTCACTACAGTCAACCATAGATCCATAATTACTTGTATAATAATTTTTTTTTGTATTAAATACTAAATAAATAATATACTATCCATACGTATATGATATACATAGTTTGGTCTGCCATTGGTATATGAACACTGAAAAAGCTTTCACACCTTTCCAGCTGTCGGATGCCTGGTATGTTTTCTATGTTTCTAATCAACGGGTATGTACCCGTCAGGCGAGCAACTATGAAACGGACTTAGGTCTTGTTATCAGTTGTAATCAGTTATTTAACGTTTTCAGCCTCTTCATTCATAAAAAAATTATCTTTATCGCAGCTTTGGTAGCATATGATATGATTCTATCTCGTCAAAAGTAGAAAGCAATATATTATATCGACAACCATGCTGCAAAACGTTGTGAGAAACATTTTATTGGAAGAGCCAGTTTTCATTCGAAGGTTGAGCATTTCTAGTAAATTTTGAGCTCATTAGAAGTACATTATAGAAATTATATTTAAAACAATACACCTTTCTCTTAAGTATAATATTTAATAGAATATTAATTCATATAATAAATAAATTTGTTTAACCTTCTAATAGTTCTATTTTTTAGACTTACAGAATTTTCCACCGGAGATACAATGTGTCACAGAATAGCATGTTCAATTTCAACATTTTCTTGAAAAATAGTGAATTCTTTCTATTGATTTTTTTTTTTACCATTCCTAATTTTTTTTAAAGTTCTCTGTGTATTTTCCTATGCATAAAAAAAAAAATAGTTTATTTAAAAGTACGTAAGAGCTGGTATAGTAGGTCAAAAAGTATTCAAATAGATTCTATTTCTCATTATTAAAAACACAAACTTAATTTAATTTGTTTTCTGATTATTATTTTTTTTTTCATTTTAACACTACAATTCTGGAGGAAATAAATCATAATTCGACTTTCATAAATTGCTTTTTGTTATAATATTTATGGTGGCACAAAATTAAAGTCCAGTTGTTGCTATGAAGAACCAAAATCTTTTTTCTTACCTTTTCGGAAATTCATAAAGATTTATTTTTACACGTACTAAAGAATTCTATTAGTTTAAAATCAAAGTACGTTGCGATAATTTTTTTTTTCAAGTTCACTAATATATTTGATACAAGTTGACGTATAAATTTGAATAGAAAAAAATGTATTTGTAAATTAATAACACCAACTTTCAATAGAATGCATACATTTCAGAACTTTAATGAACCTCAATACTTATTAGTGGATTTATCAAAATTAGTTTGCATATTAAACAGAAATTCATTTATTTTTATTTAAATTATAATTATGACACCGATTATTTACATTTTCATATTTTTCCTGAAGGTTTTCTTATTTTATATTTATATTCTTGACCGCAACCTCTGGAGCTGAGCTCTGACGTGAAAGGCGGTGTTATAATATAATAATAACATTTTTATTTTATTAGGTTTACATGGTTTACACTTACCTATATATGTAATAGTATATTGTAGGGGAATGTATTGCGATCGTAAAAATGTTCGAATCTAAGTTTTAACGGAAATATATGTTTTGAGGTCCCCGAGTTGAAATAACAAAATCCCACAAAATGGTCTGCGTGTGCATGAACAGCCTACCTCAAAAACGAAAAGTCCTACGAAACTTAAATTGCGTATTTAAGTTTTGTATATGGTTCCGATGTGACAGCAACTTCGTTAAAATTGGCTGAGTGGTAGTGTCACTTTATATCAACGATGATACATATTTTTACGATTTTCTCGAAAACTGTTCTACCTATTTTGATTAAACTTGGTATTTCAGTGTATTATTAAGTTGTTTTTAATATCAGCTAGGTCTTATCGACATTGATGTCACTTTGCAGGGCTTAAATGCCCAATGATCATATACGTCTTCCTCTAAAGTACCTTTAATTTGATTTATTAAAAAAAAAAAACTAATACCTCTTAGTAACCGTATCAGAAGTAATGTGCGATGCCGGAAGAGTAAACTGGAAAATAACGCGATCTTAAGACAGATCGTACCGCTGAGTTATTGTTACTTCTCTGAATAATTATTTAATTAAATCCAAAATAATAAGAGCTTTTGCCCTAATCGGAACGAAGTAATTCTTACGAATTAAGTCATACAATTCAGGCATGCACCACTTTTCGAATCAGACTTCATAACTAGTTTAATACATAATAATTGCTAAGAAGAGTATGACACTTTTAGATTGAAAAATATAACATTTAATAACATTTTTTTTCATAGACTTTTTCACAACAATGTGAGTGCAGTGCAACAACGAATTTTTATTATTTCTTATCAGGACATTACTTTTGTATTTATATTTTTTTTTTTTACTTTTTGTAGTGGATCTTTATGTTTGTTTTTTTTTTTCATAATTCTTCCCAAAGCGTATTTAGAAATCTACTCTACATATTTCCGGAACAGTCATAGATTAAACTAGCATTTTCGGCGGTAAAAGCCATGTATGCTTAATTTTATACCAACATTTAACAAAATAACAAATAAAAGTCTTAGTTCTTATTAAGATGAATTATTTCGCCATAATACATTTAAGCAAAAATCGAGCAGATATAAGTACATTACCCGTAAAATAAAGATTTTATCAAATTGCAACTGCAATTATTTACAAAATTCAAGTCACTAACTAAAAATTTATGTAAATGCTTAACTAATAATTATAATTGAGATAAAGCCGACAAAATTTTTATTTTCAATGTTTTCAATAAATTGAGAACTAAAAATAGTCTAAAATTACTTTTTAACTGTAAATAGATAAATAATAATTATAAATTATACATAGGCATAAAATGTGTTCATTATTCCTATTTAAGCGAACATTTTGCTATAAAACATTATACATAATAATTTGAACTAAACTACTGAAAAAAAATGTTCACGATCGCAATAGTTCTCCATATTATAAAAATTCTCAGAATTTTTTTTTGACTAGTTTTCAATCTGGAGACCTAAAAACTTTTTCTATTTAATGAAGTACTAAAAAACCCCATAAGTAAGTAAAATACCCATTTAGTTTACACATGAATTGTAAGTCAATATGATCACAAAATCGTGAAAAAAGGTTGTCTACAAAAAATATTGGGCCGTTAGGCCTATATAACCTCATTATATTGATATGTTGTCACCCCAAACGGCCCAATATTTTTGCAGGCTACCTTTTTTCTTGATTTTGTGGTCGTATTATCTTACAATTCAAATGGAAAGAAAATTTGTATTTACGAGGTTTTAAAACCTAATTACATAGAAAAAGTTTGCCAGATTGAAAACGCCCAAATTACGAGAATTTTTGTGAAACAAAAATTGTTGGTTACGATGAGATGAAACTATTCACGAAGTTTCTGGCAGATGTTAATAATTTGATAAAAAGGGATCTGTACCACAGCCTATTACTATATATTATATATATACCTAAGTGTAAGTAAGTAAAATAGTCGATCAATGTTTAAGAACATAGGCGTTGTATATATGCGATATATATACCCATTATAACTAATGTTGCTAGCTAATATTGTAAACAGTAATAAGCTTAATTCAACCAGAGCGGTGTTGCTTTTTTTTTTCTTTCGGATTTCGTAAAGTTGAAACTTTTCAGGATTTGACTTTCGAAATGTTTCAATGCTGTTGGCCAAGTAAATTGTCTGAGAAGCTGTCTTCTTATATGTTTAAAGTGTGTTTAAATCTAAAATAATTTAAATATCCTACTTCACTTTATCACCATCAGAATTGGAGCAAGGTTCATCACCGAAACCTAGTTTAATTTGTCACCGTTGATGGTACGTAATAATGCAGAATCCCTAAATGCTCCACACTGAACATTCCAGATGCTCATTTGAAATATTATTTAATTGTCTAAATATGTAATCAAATTACAATATCTCAATCTGACTAATATTATTAACATACGGCTGAAACTTCTTAAATAGTTTCATCTCATCGTAACCTACCAGTATTTTATTTACGAAAACTCTTGGAATTGAGAGCGTTTTCAATCTATAGGTCGGTAAACTTTGTCTATTTTATTAGGTACTGAAAACTCGTAAATACCTATTTGCTTTCTACTTGTATTGTATGATAATTTGAGCACAAAATCGAGAAAAAAAGTGGCGCTCAAAAATAATGAGTCCTTCGGCGTAACCTATATTCCCCAATTGTCAAAATAACGAGGTTATATAGGACAAACGGCTTAATATTTTTGTAGACCACGTTTTTTTTTATCGATTTTGTGATAAAATTATCTTACGATCCGAGTGGAAAGCAAATGAGGATTTACGAGATTTTAGTACCTAATCAGATAGACAAAGTTTACCGACCTATAGATTGAAAACCCCACAATCCCAATAGTTTTCGTAAATAAAATACTTGTAGGTTACGATGAGATGATGTTGTCTACGAAGTTTCAGGCGGATGTTAATAATTTGATGAAAAGGGCTTTTACCACGAACTATAATATTCTCTACGTTAATGAAGAATATTGGCGTAGGTTAGTGTTATTGAAGGAGCTCAATAAACATTTTTATTAAATGATCTCATTGACTATGTATGAGATGCAAATCAGAGGCATTTTCCTCCTCCGTGAAAACGACTATCATGACTTCTAACCAACCCTTAAGTCACTTCAAGGCCTTTTAGTTCCGGAAATATCCTTCACCATAACTGAGGAAGTGGATGTACCTTCGGAGCAAGGGTAACTCCATGTTACGTTTGCATAATTAACTCGAGGTTTAACTTTCTTCTTATCAAATGTCTTTAATAATGAGGTCAGTAAAGAAAATTTTATAAAAAAAAAAAAACGAACAATAAGACACTGCCTTCGACTGAGTCTGGTGGCCGTTGTTCATTTCAGCTGATTAATAGATCGATCCTTCTTTCACTCCACTTTCCCTTTTAAATGCCCCGTTTAACCCAATCTTCCAAGCAGCGAGGCATGTGATGACTAATTGGAAACAATCAGATGATTTGGAGAGGACGCGTTTCATCATCTTTCGGCTGCTCAATGTATATTCTTGAACTTTTTTTTTTTTTACCATTCTCGTAAGTTTGTCGATGGCTGCTTCCTAAATAATATTTAAATTATTAGTTTTGGCTCATATGTTTTAAAAAAGCATTATTAAACTCCTTAATAAGTTCTATGATACATAAGCGTGACCATGATTAAGTCTTTTATCTCAAATATATCTTATAATTTATAATTAAGTATTCATAAGTATTTTCCCTCCTGAATTCGAGATGTTTTATACCACAAACAGTCAGACATCAATGGCAATTATAAAGATTAGAAAAATATACACGCTTAAAAAAAAAAAAATGTATATTTTGATCATTTACAATCTATAAACAACCCATTATGCGAAATCTTCCTTATTTATATATTATTACAGACCATATTCGTGTTTCAGTCTTCAATATTTTGTACTAATTTAATACTAACATTCGGGCTGTTACATTTTATATAATAAAAAACTCAGGTTGCTTAATTCAAGTAAATCTACTGTACAAGCTTCTGAAGTGTTTTTTTTTTTTTTTTCTGTAATTCTAAGTATTGAAAATGATTTGTCAGTAGTAGCTAAAATATTGTTTACAGAATGCCACCGCATAGAGTTGTATGAGTTAGAATGGGGAGAAGTTGTTTTCTTTATGAATTACTCGTACAAACTAAAAGACCACTACACTACTTTTTACTTTATATCTGAAATTCCATTCTAGCTTACCTATAAGAACCTTTCAGTTGACAGAATGACTTAATGAATTTCGTTAATTTTTATCATTAATTTTAGTAATATTTCTAGTGGGAAAATGTAAACCTTTATTCACAATTCTATATCTCAATTTATTATATATATATATATATATATATATATATATATATATATATATATATATAATTATAAATTTTACTCATTAATCGAAGAAATTAAAGAAACCAATTAAAAATTTTCAGAGGCAAAAGGTGTTTGAAGCTATTACTTAGAAAAAACACATATACTGAGAATAAGACGAATCTTATTTCAAATAATAAAACATTAATATTTAAATAATCGCAATTAAAATTCCCAAAACTAAAAACATATTAATTATACAAATATTCAAATTAGCCTAAATAATCTCTCATTAAAAATAATAATAGTATTGCAGATTCAGTATACAATGATGTCTAAACCATTTAATTAGTTTAACATCCCATAAATAATTCAAAATTTATATTTAAAAAAAGTATAATGAAGTGTCTTCTTTTTGAGAGCGAGCGCCTCTAATATCGTACAATATTGAGACGATCTGATTTAATAAATTACATTGGAATGAAGGATAGAAAAAAATGGACATTTTTATAGTCAAATTTTAATATGTTTATTTAATGGATTAAATAATATGAGAATTATTTAATGCTACAATTTTGGCCCATTTCGTAAGCTTTCTAAGGCAAGAAAGACTAATTTACATGGATTTAATTTTTTTTTTTAAATAATTGATAACATTGATACAAATTAATAAACTATATACGTATAAAAATATCAGAATATATATTCTAATATATATGTATATATACATATATACATATGTATATATGTATATCTAATAAAATACATTGTTACCCTGCTTTTTTTCGTTGTTTTTTAAAACGTTACCATGAATTTCTTTCAAACTATGAAGCAACTAATTAATTCGTGATAGTTAATTTTAACCGTAATTACTCCAATCAAAACTATTTATTAAAACATTCTTCTGATTACTGTGACGTACCCAAAATTGTATGAATTCTATTATTTCAAAAGGTAGCTATATTTTTGAAATTATTTTAACATTATTAATTAAATAATGTTATCAATGAAATATTATTGATTACTGATAACATCATTATAAGAGTTTTCGGCGCATTACTGCTATAAATTTTCACTTCTTTCTATGTGTTGAACATGTAAACCAAAGAGCAGCAGGTCTTCTACCTGTGTATCAGAACATCACCCGAATGTGAGCAAATGTTTCTTCTTTGTAAATTAATTTAAACATTATAAATCACTACTATTGAAATTATTCATTGAGAATTTTTATATTTATGTCATCAACAACAACTAAAATCATGTCTCCTATTAATACTGATTAAAATTAAATAAATCCTTGATTAAAATTAATTTCAGTGAAATCATTTTAAGGTATAAATGAAACAACTATAAATAAATAACTACAAATTAAATCCAAAAAGACACGAGAAGGATGCAGGCTAAGGACCAACCAAGAAATCAACGAAGACACGAAGGAACTAGAAACAGAAATATAAGGATCAGAAGACTGAAATTCCACGTACATTTGGTAAGAATGACCCCTGAAAGACTAAATAAGGAAATATTCCAGAAAATCTGAGAATACAAAAGCTAAGGAGGATACACCAAGCAGACGAAAGAAGAAACGGAAAGACTAGGAATAACGGACCAGGACTGTTTGGACGAAGAACGATACAGGAAAAGACTGAAGTAAATAATGAGGGGAAAATGTAAGGAAAGGAACAAAAGTAATGATATTCGCGTTGTCTCCGAGTCCGTTTCTTGAAAAAAACAAACTATAATCTATTTCAAAGGGATAAAATAAGCCATGTTCATCTATATTCCCACTGTTCTTTTCTAAATTTTCTTTAGCATAGAATTATCAAGTTTTCATTTTGAGTTTATCTGTGGTTTATAATTTTAAAATAATTTTCCTTTGTCCACAACAAACTAAGATTCACTAATAAATGACCAGAGATGTAGAACATGAAATAAAATTAAGTATGATTGGATATTATTTATCTTCTAATATTTTCGCTCTCTATTGTATTAATTCTCTATAAGATTCTTTTCAATCTATTTTATTTATACCAATGACTCAAAGTAAAAAAAAGTATTTTGTATTTTCCCATTACTATTCATATATATATTTATTACATGCTTTATATCATTACATGGTAAAAAGTATATTTTTACATATTGCACTTCCATAGTTATAGATATATAATTTAAAATTATTTTTTTTGTTAAAACGATTACGTTATCCTATTTCACCATAACTAGTGTCCATGTGACAGATTATTGTAATACTCAATAAATAAATAATAAAAAAAAAAGATTATATTTTTTAAAAACCTATTACTAGACAGTTGCTTCATAATATGTAGAAATCTCAAGACTGTTTCCTCTATAACACGTTGCTGGTAAATTATATTTTATTTCTAGTAATATTTGAGTTCTGTCTCTTTCACACTGGATGTATATAAGTAACAGCTTGAAGAAAAAACCTAATTAAACTATTCTTTTTTTTTTTCAGGTAAGTTCCAGTTGGTTTTACTTTTGAAGTTACTTGTTCTGAGAGGCTAATACAGATAAGTCTGCATCTTCTTTCGTTACTTTTTATGATATTTTGTTAAATTTTATTTCAGTTTGCAATCTAATTGGTTATTACCAAACATAATCTATGTACGATTAAATACTCTTAAGAAATTTGTATCGCTGGAGGAAGTTTTTTTTAATTTATCTTCTATGCTGCTCTTCCTATTCATAATTAACTTTTAAAATTTCAGGAATATGTCAATTTTATTTCTGCGTTCATTAGTAAAATAAATAATTAATTTACGGTCAAGTGGATATAGGTTACAAACATCATTTTTGAATTATTAAAAATCTGAATTAAAATTACCTGTCTCTACAATAAGACCGATGTTTATCGTTAATGGACATTTCTATTAACTCGGTTATGGACCTGAATTTTTGGTGAATGGAAAGAAGAAATTAGCATAATTTAAGTTTTCATTATTTTGAAAGCATTTATTCATTTTACCCTTCAGTTAATTATTATCAATTATATCATATTAAAAACTATATTTAAATATTTTTTCATTTACCTCCTTGAAATATAATCTTGCCAAGAGGTATTTTTCGTATTATTGAAAAAAAAAAATGGTATGAATGAAATTCTTATGCATCAATACTAATCAAGGATCAAGTAATACAAAAACTTGCTATTTCAATCATCAAAACTATTTATATTTCTTAGATTCTAGTTAATAAAACTGTATTATATAAGTGAAATTTTCTATCTTGCATAGGTGCTGAAAGAAAATTCATTGTCTTGTTATATTGTAGTGTTTCTTAAGAATTTTGAACGACTTGTAATAAGTATTCTGAATACTCATAATTCCATTATAATGTAAACATTTTACTTGGAAAAGGAAGCAGATTTGGAAGGACACTTTAGAAATTTACTTCCTCCAAAAAAAAAAAAAATATATATATATATATATAGAAACCCTTGGCCGAATTAGTGGTTATTAGGTCAGTAGTCCCAGATTTCTGTTGGAGCACAAGGACGTATTTTCGAATATTTATTCATGAATCATAACTATGTCGAAATTGTAAATCCCTTCTCAGACACCTGAGCAGCAAGTATGGGCAAGTTCTAAACTCATAGCAAATACCATCGCAGGAATCAATCAATAGATTGAATCCAGTACCGATGTACAGCGATTTATTTAATACAGTCTAGGAACGATCTGCTGTATTCCAGCAGAACATTATCACTCCTGGAAGGTTGAAAAATAAAAAATAGTACAAGGGAATATTAACCTACCAAATATGAAATCAAAAATTAAAAAAAGACTATTTGGCAAGCCAATAATTTTGATAGTATATTGGTCTGTAAAAAAAATACAAAATAACAAGGAAATAAGTTAATGAAATATCCTTTGAGATGGAAAATTTTATTTTATTTTTTTCTTTTTGGTTATTACAATCGACCAAGGAAAATAAATTTAATTCCAAAATCACGATAATGAATCAAGACGTTTATACAAATATAAATAGGCTGTATATTTGCTAATAATGCTCTTATTTCGAAGATTCATTCTTTTTTTTTTTAATTGAGTAACTTTTTAAATAATCATAAGCCACCAACTGTTCAGTTTATGAATAAATGAATAATTTTGTTATTCCTTATAAAATTTGTTTCCCGAAATTTCTGGAGGATGTGCTTTTTTTTTCACTCGAAGATTATTTTTAAGAGAATGCCTAAATCATTGGATTTTATGATGAATTAAGGAATGGCTAACAAAAAAGACGTTTAAAAATAAATCTTATATACTTTCACGAGGGCCATTTTTAAACGTTTTTTCAATAAAATCAATAAATTAGAACCAATAATACATTGACAAAAAGGAATTGCATTTTATTGAATTTATATTTATATTTAATAATAGGTAGTTATTAAAATAAGATTTTATCTTCAGTTTTATAAGTTATACAAACATAATCATGAAACAGTTTTATAACAGGTAAATAGTAAAAAAATGTTTTTGATGTGTTGATAAAAGTTTTATATATTAATAATATCTGTTTTATTTTTTACAGATATGTTTTTTTGGCTTTAAAATGGCCGCCTCGTAGAACCTGAAACGTCGTCAGAAATTTTTATGAATGGAAAAGAAATAAATTAATTTTAGTAAAATGGTTTAAAATTTTCTTCCTAAAAGTAAATTAGATTTAAATTAATATATCCTTTTGAAATATAATATTAAGGAATTGATGAGATAACTTTAAAAAAATAATATATCAGTATAGAAAGCAAATTTCATATTAATATAAATTAAATTTAAATATAACAATACTGAGATTCTAACGGAGTAGTACACAGTACATCCATCCCTAGAAACCGGTGGAACCACTTAGCCATCGATTTTTCAATAGATGGATAAAGGAACGCATTGAATTCAATTTATGGATCTATCGATGGATTTAGGAACGGCCTGCTAGATTTCCATTAATGAGCTCAGCGCTAAGTTTGCAAACTTGCCCTATAGGATAAGATAGAAATTTCTAAAAATATTTTTGTATTTGGTATCATTGAATCAACCGAAAAAGGTCACATGTTGGACGGTACCACGTTAAATGTGAAATAAGCGGAAACTGTTAGCTAATCTTGGTAGTGTATGCTTGCAAAATGTGGTCTTTCACTGAGGCTGGAGGTAGTCAGACTTCACAATCAGATTTCCTCTTGCATAGTAGCACGTATTATATCATGTCTCTAATTTCACTTGAAAAATATTCAATTATTTAAAAGTTCTACCTCATTGCGGTCGTTGTATCGCGGTGGTCATTGTATTTGTACAATTAGTGTTGCTCAAATGCGAGACCGAGACGAGTCTTGGTCTTGCAAACTCAGTCTTGATCATGGTGTTGGTCTTGCGCAAGACTCTCGCAACAGTCTAGCAGTTAATTTTTAGCTTATTACCATAGAGATCTTATTGTATTTGTTTAGATAGGAGAAACCTAACTAAGCCCGAATGAAAAATTAGAGGAGTTAAATACAAAAGAATATTTGTTATAGTAACTAAGATTGTCAAGTATTAGTAATTATTTGTCTTGATTTTTATTTAAAAAATCGATCCTTTTTACCAGTCCTGGTCTTGGTCTTGCAAAGTGCAAGATCGACACCGATTTTGGGTAACACTATATACAATGCACGAACGTCATTCCTTAATTTTATTTGTCTGAACTGTTTACAAGCTTTACATATTTTTTTTTTTTCGAAATTTCCTTACAGAAAAAGTTTCTACTAAAAAGTACGAGTTCTAAAAATTTCAATTTAAATCCGTAGGAGGAATTGTTTGTTATTAATAAATAACATATTATTTATTAATTGGCTTCATATATGATTAACATAATTCTACGATTGATAAATAACGTTGCTAAAACTATCTAAGAGAGAGAATGACTATATTTTCATAAAATGTCACTGCCAAATTATATTAGGTTGCTACATACACAGCATACAATCCATGAATACAATGGACAATTCCTAAAACTAATATAAAAATATACAGTATCATCAATATATATGAGCATATTAAACAAGGTTTTTTTTTCTTTTTTATGTATCATTCATTTTTCTTCTTTTTTTCTATTTTTTTTTTATTAACATTCTATTTTTCTTTATTTCTCTTCTCTCTCCTTATACGCCTCTCTTATTTTTCCTATTCCCTTCCTAACCTAATGCATACTGTCCTGTCTTATGACAAATTATACAATAATGACAAGAAAAAAATGCATACACAATAAAAAATTAAATAAAATTGATATATACAATTACAGTATTAATACAAAATAGTTAAGTTTTTTCCGTGTTGAAAAATACAATCGATGCCATATATGTGAGAGACTTTTTTATGATAAAAAATAAAATATATCAAAATACATAAGATTTTTTTTTTTGGCTTATGTATTGCAGAGGTGCACATCTCCCCCCCCTTCTGCAAGGTCGATGGCGCATGAATCTAACCCTCCCCTCTCTTCCCAAGATATTTTATTGCTCACCATTTCTAAAAATAAAGCAAAATAAAAAAATCTTATCATATACAATTACACTAGCTGCAGTATGTTCCATGATCTCTTCATGTCGTTCTTTAGTCCAAAAATTCTTAACTCCATCGAAATTTGCCCTCCTCAAAAATTTTGATGCCCCAACTTGCGCCATGAATCCCCCTTCTCGGTACCTCTGATGGAATGTATAAATATAGAATGTGAACTGAATATTTATATTTAAATTAAAATGAGAAAAACAATACTAAGGTCATTATAACTTTACAAAGGTTACATGCAGCGTATCCATCGGTCCCAAAAGTTGATGGAATGGAAGTGCTGAATCATCGATTATTCAATCGATGAATAGTGTCAAGTGCTGATTTCCATTTATGAATCTACCGATAAATTTGGAACGTTTTGAAAAACAAATCTTTTAAGGTATCCTAGTCTCTTTCAGTTGCTAGTCTCTTAGTTGCTAGTCTCCTAGTTGCTAGTTGCTATGTTGCTGATTTCTTCGATTTTCCAAAGTTCTCTCAACCAATCAGTGAAATTGGTTGAATCCAAACCCGATGGTTGAATTTATTTTTCACAAATTCACAGAATATAACTCATCACTCTTTGTCACCTAGAATCAAGAATACATTCATAATTTTTTTAAAAACTTATTAAAAATAAGTTCTTCGAGAAAACTGTTACTCAGTTATGTTTCAAATGTCAAAGAGCTTAAATTAATTTATTTGATTCGTTTAATTTATTTTAAAACGGAAGAAGACATCTAATACAAGATAAAACAACACAAATGTACTAAATAACTCCAACTCACCAAATAATAAATGTTTTTTCTTTTATTAAACATCCTAATTCAATCTTTGAGTTTTTTCCTAAAATATCATTTAATTTTTTTAATAAACTCATTTTCAATATATTCGTATTTAACAAATCACCATAGAGCCGGGGTTATTTAACTTATGCAGACCCCGCTTAAACAACATTTTTTTCTCGGACCTCATCCCAACATACGCATTTTATATTCGTCTGTTGATTACCTAATTAATTAACAAGAAATAAAAAAAATATTAATCATGTAGGGTTTTATTAGATTAGCTATTTATTGGATATTTATTGATTTTATTGAATAGAAGCAAAAGGTTGGATAATGTAAAGTTAATGTCGAAACAGTTTAGTGGAAACTTATGGGCTCGTTCAAGACATTGGTTAAGTGCTTATGTATTACCACAGATTTTCAAATTTACGGAATGATTTATTATAAAACAGAAAGGTTATGTGGATTCCTATGCTATTCATTTTTTTTTTAATATTCCTAATTAAGTTCTTTGATTACTCTCATTTTATTAATACAGGAAATCAAAATAACACGCTCCTAATCTCATTTCTATTAATAATTTGTTGTAATAATATTATTTTATTTCTTAATTTATTTTTAATTAATCCCGTTTATGAATTTTATATTGCTTCCACTCTAAAGCGAAAGTTTTATATTCATGAGGGAGACTAAAAACATATTTGTGCATTTATGTGATCATGTTCATAAATGCCATAAAGAACATGCACAACTTATTTCAACATCAAACTATCAAAGATACTAATCAAATAGATTTATTACTTTACTTCAAAACAGTTCAATATATAGGTACGTTTTCTCTTCATATGCAGGATATAGAAATAGTTACGTTCCTAAACCTTCTGAGGTTTAAATGATTTTATATGTTATATAATTTTAAATAAAAATAATGTAGCTTATGCAATGTTATAAAATATATGGGATCATCTGTATTTTCCGAAATGGACTCTAAAATATGAAATAGAAATTATTTCTGCTGAGTACTTTCCCCTGTGGTATGCCCTGTCCAGGAGGTGCGGTCTTTGGCCTGTAGGTTAATCTTATGGATGGATACTTTTTAACCTTTTCCACAACATCTTTTCCTTATTCATCCATTTTTGTTTTTGTGTGTAGTGTTTCTCTTTAGAACTTCCATTGACGTTATCATAAATATAGAACACAAAAATGTAATTTTCCGTGAATGTAACCGACATTTCATCACTATAACGCAATAAAATTAATTGTGGGTTGATGGTTGACTGTCGTGAATAATGAAGAGAAGGATGGTTGGGGTGATCAGTCAGAAATAAAATGGCAAAAATAAATAATAATATTTATTTAAACATTTGCCGACGTTTCGAGCTGAAGTTCAGGCCTTCATCAGGGCTAACAAATGAACCTTAGTTATTAATAACCTAATTAAAGAAAATGAAGTGGGTAGAATAATGACTATAACAAGAACTAAGAAATACTAATAATAATGGTTAGAAAGTGTGGACTAAAGAAGTAAATATAATCAAAATAAGGTGACATAAGCACTAAAATGGTAATCTTAGAATAAAATTAATTATACAGAATAATAAAACAATAAAAATAAATAATAAATAATAATAATAAATATAATAATAATAATTATTATTAATAATTATATAATACTAATATTAATTATATAATAATAAATAATAATAATAAAATTAATTATACAGAATAATACAGTTATCAGTTCTTTTCAAATATTAAATAGACTCTTTTACGATAGAGAAACCATCCAACTCTTATTACCTAATATATTATTGTGATATGGACATTCTTCTTATTTATTACAAGCATCAAATTTCTATTTTACATATTACAAATATTAAATGTCTATTCTATTGTAAAATGTCTATAAATCTCACTTAAAATTCCAGATTCTTTAAATATGATATGAATGATCTCTTTTGTCATTATCACTAATGTTCTTAAATGCGATTTAACTCAAAAAGTTAAAAAAAATGTTTTTTCTGCTTCTAAAAATATTAAGGACTCAAACTTTTTTTTTTACATTACAAAGTTGATTATTTGTACTTATTTTTGTACTAGGAAAAAATTAGTAATGTCAGCATGCTTAATCTGATAAAATTGAGCTAATACTAAAATGTTCATTTTAGAAAATAGAATATTAATGATTACGTATAAATCTGCCAAATGTTCGTTAAAGGCTCCTACACACAGATAGCTATGTCCCGGCGATACGATATCCATTTATCGGTATCGCTGCGGATTAGCGCGCTTTGTTTGACTGCTATAATACAGTATATTGTAATACAGCTTTATCAACATATCATACAACTTTATAATATTGTATGGCCTTGACATATCGCACTCAGTGTGTAGTAGCCTTAACGTTATATGGCGTGTGGCATTAGTCTACACTACACTTAATTTAACCATTTATTCTATTTAATTGATGAAGATATTGCAATGAAAATATCTAATTAAGTAAAATTTTAAAAAATCTTGAATAAATAAGTTGCTAATTTATTTACGGTGTTGTTGATACAAGTAATAACTGGCTAACATATATAAAACAAACAAATAATCCAACTTTACTACATCAAGTATCTGAGATAATAAGTTAATTCGTTTGAAAAAAATGTTATAGAACTTATATACCTTTTAACAAAGTTATTTTTATAACATGTCTTGCTTGTGTTTAAGTTCTTCTCTTGTCAGAGAAGTTCTCCATATTTATGAGATATCCTTGATGAGACTTTTAGGTTATTTTTAAATAATTAATAGCAAATTTTTATAAATCATTCGACAATGATGAACTATCTTTTAATCACATTTACTATCGTTTGAGTTATTTAAAACCCACCTTATACAATTGGAGCAGTATTTAGCCATTTAATTTTTTTAATATTGTTTCAATCATAACCTAAGTATTATTTAAATAAAAAAAAATTATTTTTTTGTATGTATTAGACATAGAATATTTTTTACCGGCATAAAATATTCAGCTCAAATTAATATTCTTATTCACAGTGTGATTAAATTATTCTTTGATAAATATTTCTTAATTGATGCTTGTTTATAGTAGATAAAATTTTAGTTTGAATCAATTTATTTCAAAGCCTAATTTAAAATGGCTAATACTGTAGATATATGGAATAATTTCTCATAGTACAGAAGATTAATTAAATTAAATAGTTTGCTTTTTTTACTAAATATAAGACCCAAGTAATGAAATTACTTAGTACTTTTTAAAAATCGCTTAGAAATTCATGAGTATCCTGATTAAAACCATAAATTCACTGTTTTATTTGTATTTAATTATTTTAATCAAACAAAATTATGATTAAAATTTGTTCAATTTCTCGATTCTAATTGTCGCAATGAGGACATTTTTTATAAAAGCAACACATAAAATGTAAACATAGCACATAAGGTGTAATTATACACTATAAATAGTTTCTTGTTTCTAATTTAAAATAGGTATTTAAAACAAGACATTATAAAAATTGTATTTGATGTATTTATAAATTTACACATAATAAATGCAATTGGAAAAATATTATTAAAAAAATTACAACGTTGGCTTCGAAAAAATGAAGAAACAAAGCTGTTGAGAAAAGAAAACATTTTAAAAAATAATGATAATAAATACTGACTTTGTTACTATTAATAAAATCTAAATAACTAAAACAATAATAATACTTAAATAACCAAGTAATTAAAGAAAACTTTGTTTTGTATTCAACAAAAGACTTATTATCGTGCGACTCAAATTAAAATGGGGATGATTTCTTTTTTACGAGAAGGATTAACCGGCTCTCCATATTAAAGGAAGGATATGTAAAATAACAATTACTCCTATTGATTTCATCATTTTTTATTCGGCAAAATCTATATCAGCTCATAAAAGGATAAACGATACCATAAAATTATCCCAGTTATCCATCCTTCATCTTTGAATAGTTAATAGTAAAGAATATTTAATTTTATTAAATAACGTTGCATATTTTTAGGTTTAAGTTATTTCACTCAGCTAAATGTTCATTAGAAACTCTTTGATCCTGCTCAGTTATGTAAGATGGTTCGTGATATATCAGACATCTCATTCGTGGGAGGGTCCCACGAACGTCTTCATGTTTCGAAAGCCTGGCGATGTTATATGGTAAAATAGGTAATTGCTTGTAATCAGTAATGGGGTATTTAGTAGTTATATATGTGTGTGGAAGTGTATATATATATATATATATATATATATATATATATATATATATATATATATATATATATCTGTGTGAGTGTGTGTGTGTGTGTGTGTGTGTGTGTGTGTGTGTGTGTGTGTGTGTGTGTATATCAGAAGAATGGTTTGTGTGATGTATTTATTGAAAAAATGAGAATAAAAATCAGGTATACTTAACAATATTTGTTTAAAAAAAAACTTATACTAAGATAGTCGGAATTTTTTTTCCAGCCAGGCTTTTCTTTTGTAACTCTAGGGGTTCGTTAAAGATAGATTTCGCGGGGGCATATGTCAGTTATTTGTAAATAATTTGTTTCAATAAAAATCCTGTTTCATGTTTTAAAATTGTAATGAAAAACCATTCAATTGTATAAAAATTATTTTTATAAATTTAATTTGCACCCCTTACTTTAAGATTCCATCCCAGTGATTTATTGAAACGTTTATATTTTCTCATTTTGATTATAAGGAGTATTTTAAATCACTTTGCTTTAAAAAATTTCGACATAGAAGTTCTATTTATTTATTCAAAGTGTCCCGTAAGCAAACGGAAATACTTAAAGAGGTGATATCAGACTTCAAGAACTACAAAAAAACTTTATATAAACAATGCTCCGTTTTTCGCAGAAAATTAGGAAATTTAAGTTGTGCTACTAAACATCCAAGGACATACAATTAAAATAAATTAAAGCTTTTTTACAAATTATCGTGGTTATGTTTGCTAAAAAAAAAACAGGTAATTTGGTGGTGACATAATAACAAATAACATTTGATTTCTACTCTACAAGAAGTTAATCTCAACTTATTCTAAAACAAACCTTATCTTAATTAATATGAAATTAAATCCTATTAAGCAAATGGTTTTTTCTAAAAGTGGAGTTTAAGGGTGACGAAAACAAATAGCGAATAATCAATGATTTAATTAAACATATAATATGGTAGTTCTGGTCCTTAAATACACACTTTAAATAAATTTCACGAATACAAACACTACTTGCATTTAACGCAATTTTTTTTCCGTTTTACCAAGGAGTAATTGGTTATTGACTTAATCAAATATTGTTTTAGTCTACGTTTTCTATTTGACAAAAAACGTGACAATTAAAAGATATAAAAAAAAACACTGAATGAATACTTGATGGTTGACCGTCGTATATTATTGAGTAAGGGTGGTGGCCATGAAAAGACTGAAATAGTGAAAACAATATTTGAATTTTAAACCAACTTTTCGAACCAACTTTGCAGGTCTTCTTCAGGAATGTGTATGCAGCAAGGAGTTTCAGTAGACTTCCAAAATTTGTGTCAACTGAAACTCCTTGCTTCATACGCATCCTTGAAGAAGACCTGCTAAGTTGGACCGAAACGTTGACTTGAAATAAATTTTTTTTTTTTACTATTTTAGTATTTTCATGACCGCCACCCCGGACCATCTCCTTCCTCAAAAACACTTAAATTTCCTGCATTGTTGTGGAAAATCAGACCATTGTTTACATAAACTTTTTTGTATCCCTCGAGGTCTTCCATCACCTCTTTAAGAATTTCCTTTTGCTACCGGGACAACCTGTGCGTATGTATACACGATTAATAATTATGACAGATGATATATGTTAATTTACGACGTTAAAACAAATCTAAAAAAGCCAATTATAGTAGTTTATAACAAAATATGTACGACCCTGATTATAAATACTACAGTATCTGTAACGTAAATATTAATGTAGTGGTCTAACAAGACTGTAACAGTGTTATATATATATATATATATATATATATATATATATATATATATATATATATATATATATATATATATATATATATATATATATATCAATCCATGAGCTATGAAAATCGAGGTGCGTTGGTGACATTTTCTCTCTTTCTAATATTCTCATAATTCCTCCATTTAACGATGAATGAGCCAAAAAAAAAAATAAATAAATAAATAAAAAAAAAAATAAAAAAAAAAAATAATAATAAAAAAAAAACGTTTTATTAGATTAAGAAAGTGTGGGATAATATGACTACCCCCTTTTTTTTTAATATAATGAATAAAATCGCCTATTTTATACCCAATGATCAGTTATATAACGGATTCTTTTTCGTACTATCTAAAGCATGAATTTACCTATCTGTAATATTAGCCATTCTTTATTTCAATGTCATCGAGGAATCATTCAGTAGAATATATTCGTTTTGTCGTTTCATGTAATACTTGAAGAGTTCTAAATCAAAATGCATATTTCGTATATTTGTATTTGGGCAAAAATATGGAATTAGTTTATTTTGCAGTGAATTATTAAATTTAAAGCTCTGTAACTCAGTGGCAATAATCAATTATGATACCAAATATTTCATACTTATATGTAGGTTGATACCTTGCTGAAAAAAATAAAAATAAAAATTCCGACCCAATATGAATTTTGTCAAAAAATGTCCAAAACGCATTTTGTACTTCGTTGAAATTATTTACACAGAAAATATAAATAGACATAACGAAACCAACTACAAGAATCATGGAATTATATTACTATGATTTGAATACTTCATCATCCAAACATTTTATATTATTAAGGAAGGATATGGTACGGGGTGGCGGTCATAAATAGGCTAAGTAGTGGCAAAACTATTTTATTAAAAGCCTACGTTTCGAAAAGACTTTGCTGGTCTTCTTTAGGGGAGATATGTTCAGTTCTAATTGAAACTCCTTGTTGAGCACACCTGTCTGAAGAAGACCCGCAAAGTCGGGTCGAAACTTTGGCTTTTAATAAAATAGTTTTGCCATTATTTAGTCTATTTATGACCGCCGGACCATCTCCTTCTATTTTATATTTTTTTCTTAAATCTACATTATTTTTTTAACAATATATTAAACAATCTTCATAAGTCCCAATTAAGTACATATTAATTTACAATTAAGTTTACAATACTACTAATTAAATTAAACCAACAGTTAGAACTTGAAAGTATCCTCACATGTTCTGGTCTGGATAGCACAACATCCGATATCCTTAGTTTTCTCAAACGTTGAAGGCGGTTAATACTTAATACTTAGGGTTTGTTCGTTTATATTACTGTTGGGTTTATATTACTAATAGATCCAGGATTTCATTTTTGGGGGGGCTTCAGTCCGAAAGCTTTTTTTTTCATACTTTTATATATATATATATATATATATATATATATATATATATATATATATATATATATATATATATATATATATAACTATAACTATTTTGGAACAAAAAGAAAAATACAAGCTACATATATGAAATGGTGTTTTAAGTGATTCTTAAAGTATTATTAAATGTGATTACACGAACAATAATACTTTAAGCGATAACTTTTTAATATTTTTTACCATAAAATATGATAACATTTTATCATTTCGGGAGGGGAGGCTTCAGCCCGAAAGCCCCCTCCTCTCTCCCCGTCCGTCTGTCCGATCCGTCTTTGGTTTATATAATAACTATACAAATATTTCTATCTGTTTATTGTTTATTGAGTTGAATAGTCAATTGATAAATGTTGAATTGTCACTGTTTTATTGCACTAAAGTTCACTAATTAACTGGTAATTAAGTCACTTTGTGGGAGACGATGTAGCAGGTTGGTAGATAGAAACTGGCGCATGCGCATACTGAACTATACAAATAGAACTCTCAAAGTGACTCCTACTCAGAAGTTTATTTATTACAGAATATTTGTTTACAGTCCTCAGGCATGACTGATAATGTCGAAATAAATACTACTTTATACCTAGTTAACGAAAATTTTAAACTATTTTTATTTGGATAATGGTTTGAATATAATAATACAGTTTTACCCAAAAATTGGAGTACCAAACAAGAATCAGGCATTACGAGCATGCCCACAAACTGTCTTCAAACTGTGTCCCAAGAATCACGTGTATACTACTAAATAGTAACAGTAAATAGTAATAATAGTAAACCAATCTACAAATGTATATTCACAAATCTAATTCAATTTAAAAGTTACGAAAGGCCTGGGGTGTTAAGAATATATCTTAAATAGATATCTCAGAAGAAAAAGTGCACATTGCAAATGTTTTGCCTGGTCATTATTATTCGTATCCGGTTCCTGTAAGTTTTAATTTACATCTCTTTGATAAGCTATTAATAAAGTAACCTTAAATCATTTATTTTTTTTATTTTTGTAGTGCATCTTCCAACTTTGATACTATTTTTTATTTTCTTCTTTAATTTATTTGGTAATGATCTTATTTCATTTCTTGATAAAGGAGCAGATCTCCAAAAAGGCCATTTCCTTTTTAATCTGTATGAAGAAGGTAACAGAGTGAAGGAAATTTATAGAAGTAATGGATTGGGGTGATTTTGTGTTGAAGAGTAAAATGTAGTGTATTTGTCGTGGATGTAGGATTTTACTGTTATTTGAAATATACCATGGTACGTTAACAATTATTCGTAGAACTTATGATTTTGTTTGTGTGTGTGTTTGTTTTGTTGAAACCCAAAGTTCTGTTACGTACGCCTAAATTGTTTTCAGTATAGTGATGTAGATTAGTCCCTTGTTTCGTAAGTTAAGTGAGGGTCCGTAGCCCAGAAGATGTGAGAGTTTCGTATAACTTCTCATTAATTTTTGTCCTTTTTAATTTCGTATGTATATTCCAAGTAAACCTTAATTAATTTAATTAACTTGGTTGATAAGTTTATACATTCATTTTAAATCTTGTCAATACATTTAAAATAAGTTATTTAGTATATGTTTTTTTTTTTTAATTTGTTTTAGATTATTTTTATTTATAAAGAGCATAATTTTTTGGCATTATGAAAAATGAGTACCTCTTTATAATATGTAATAAACTTAAAAATCGTATCTCTCTGTAGTATCTGACTGTTTTGTACACGAAGACAATACTTGTATCATATCGCACGTCGGCAGATATATCGTTTTGATTCTTTGATCGTGTGTAGTGGATGGTGTATCTTGTTTGTTTTAGTACCATATAATAAGTAAATCAAAAAATATAGCGACTATCTTACATAAAAGAATGACAAAATCTTTTAGCTCCCTTTTCCCGAAACCATTATTTTTGACGATAATCTTCAGGAGGAAAGAATAAAAACTCTAGTCCGTTTGCGATACACACACACCTTATTAAAAAAAAGAACCACTCCCATTATTCCGATGTTGTATGCTTAAAATGCTTTAAAAATATTTTAGAAGAATATAGCCACTACAATCCAAGTATAAATAGAATTACCCCATATTCGTCTGTAACCCTTAATGGCAATAAAACTACAATCGCATTAGTATTCAAATTTTTAAAAACCAATAATTTGTTTTACTTTATATTTCACACTCCGAGGCGTCTGAAAAGAAGATGGCCTCGGAATCTTCTAATATAGAACTTTAATTTGAGTTCTACCAATGGGTAGTTTCTCTTCATGTTGTACATGCCATGTTACCAATTTCACATTTACTTATTGTATTCTCTATGTAATACAGTTGTAAATTCCATTAAAATAATAAAAAAATAAAAAACTTTATATTTCACTTCATACTGTTATTTTATAACTTATATATAATTTTCTTATAGTATATATATATAGTATACTATAAGAACTGTATAGTATACTTATATAGTATATAATTTTATTTTATTTTATTTTTTAGATTATAATATAGTCCGAATCTTTTACAAACTCATAGTTAAAAACAAACCATAGCGTTTGATGACCTAAGGTTTTACGATTTTAAACAAAAAACAACAAATATTAGAACACATATTTATGATTCTACCTTCAAGATGCATATGCAAAACGATATGACTTTTAAAATATTGGTATGATGGTTAACTGTAGCGAATAATTGAAGAAAAGTTGGTGGGGCTGTTCAGTCAAAAATAAACAAATTAAAAATAAATAAATGATAACTTTTTTTATATTTACTGACGTTTCGGCACAAAGTTCAGACCTTCATCAGGGCTAAGAAAATACCAGATAACCATATCAGAAACTATTAACTTATAAAAAAAATAAAATAAATTATTGAGGGCGCTACGCAAGTTCAACTTTTTTCTTCCCAGATAATCTTGTCTTACGGGGACTTCTCGTGAGTCCAAGTTGGTCTTCTTTTATCCCAGTATTCTCCTCATTTATCTTTTTTCTTTACTTTCTTTTCCATATTCCACCACTATTTTGTGTTGAAATTTACTCTTAGTACATCTTATTTTCTTAATTTACATAATTTTAGCTTTTTATTAACTTTTATGTAGTCAGTATGTTTTGGTAAATTTTACAGTATCTTAATTTTTCTATTTAAATCTGTTATTTTCTTTATATAACTTCGTATTCCTTTTCTCTGTTTTATATTTTATTCTTTGTCTCACTTCTTTTTAACATTCTAAGACATATTTACCAACTAGATCATCCCATTCATTCTATATCTAATACTTATCTCGTTTTAGTTAGTTTTTATTTTCATTTTCGTTACCTAATTTCATTATGTTTATGACATTAGTCCCCATCTCAGCTCATTTTTTTTTTTAATGAAATTTACAACTGTATAAACAATACAACTAGTAAAAATGCACACATTGGAAATAATGACATGAACAGATTGAAGAGATAATGCCCAATGGTAGCACTCCCTATTTAATTGTAGGTGAGAACATCACGTGGTCATCTTCTTTTCAGACGCCTAGGGGAATTATCAGGAATCGAGGAGGAAGCTAGGCTGGAATTGGATGGGACAAGTGGATTTGGATGGGACTGGAATTTATCATGAAAGGATAGGTATCTGGCTCGGGTTAAATCAGCGACATATGGAACATTAAGATCCTCATGAATGGTTTTATTTATGATAAAATATGAGGCATTAAGGATTCTACGAAGGATTTTGTGATTGTAAGGATTGGATACGATAGGAATTCGATGGTTTGGTAGAACCTCAAAGCTCAACTCTGTATGTCGAATAGGTCTTATTATGGTTAAGTAGATGAGTCTTTTGTAATTAATTGAAAGTTTAGAGCGTTTGTATAGTAGGTGTTGGAACAGTCGGAAACGTCGAGTAGTTTCTTGTCGTTTCAGTCTAGTATGTGGGTTCCAAGTGAGACGTTTATCCAAGTGTCAGCTTATTTAAACTATTTTTTTTTAAAGAAGTAAACAAGTGAATTTCATTAGTCCCCAACATTGTTGCCATTATTATTTATTACATAAGTTCTTCTCTTTTACTGTTATTAATTTTTTTCATACGTTTCTGATATTATTAATATTATTTATATATTTTTTTTCATAAGTTAAGAGTTTCTAATATTGTTATCTGGTCTTTTCTTAGACCTGATGAAGGCCTGAACTTTGGGCTGAAACGTCGGCAATTATAAAAATAATAACAATAAAAATCGTTTATTAATTCTTTATTTTTGATTGAGCATCACAACCAACTTCTCTTCTATAGGACATTTAGTGAGTGGTCTTAACGCAACAAATAGTTTCGTGTTTTCTTCTTCAGCTACTTAAAATATTTACGAACACAGTTACTTTTTTTGTACACAGTTTGTGAGCCTGGACAAGAAGATGGTTAGGTTGAGGGCTAGAAAGCCGGCATGGACGAGGAAGCAGCCTAGTGGGTCAATGCCGAACGCCGTTCCCTTTCAAGTCACTGAGCAACTTTCGTTTGATATCGATTCCATTACGTAACTGAACATCGGTACAATATCCAGTCCATCGGTGCTGTCGCTCGGTACGATATGCCTCGCCTTCTTCTTGTTGCGTGTCGTGGGTGATTTAATGGGTCTGTCCTCATTTAAAAGGTTCTTGTGATGGTATTCCGAAAAGAAGTTTTCAGTGCGAACGGTGGATCAAAAAGAGACATCAATGACTTCAATGGAAATGACTTACCATGTTTCTGTATTTTTTATTAAGATTTAAAACAGTATATAACCATGGATTTTAAAAAGAATTGGATGAGGCGCTGTGTACCATGGAAACGGTACGATTTCTCAACCTTCTTCCTCCACCATCCGATGGCAAAAAAGACGGTACTTCACACACAGACATCCTTATTTCCGTACTCTTTAATGCTTTGAATTCATACTTTTCCTGTAATTATTAAGTATTTTTTTAGGTTCACTATGTTGTAAGTTTTTTTTTTCTGAACCTCCAGAAAACTTTATTTGAAACTAATTACAATATACAATTCCACTGAAAAAAAGGATATACAATAAACATTGCATTTTTGCTTACCCAAAGGTATTTTAAGGTATTCAGTATTCAGTTAGTTAAATTATTCAATCATTCATATAGGGCTTTAACAATAGGATACATTTGATTAATTCAACAAGAAAAAAAGAGACATTTCATTATTTTTTTATAATGTTCAATTGTTGTTATAAAATCTACAATCCCTAATATAGATCAGAGGTTTAAGTAATAATATAACAGAAGTTCATGGAATTGATTGTTTGTGTGTGTATAATTATTAATGTATTTTCGAAATAACTAATATATTGAGATCATGGGATATCATTTATTGAAAATAGAATTTGAGCTGCACATATTATACATAAATATATAAGAGTATAATGTATATTATATTGTATAATATATAAATATACAGAATGTTTCGTAATTTCACGGCACTACTTTAGATATGAGTTCACTAACACAAAATAAACAATTCATATTATCATAAATCTCAAACTCATTCATTAAACAGATATAAAAGGTTAAACATTTATGATTTATTATTACTATTTATTTATTATTATAAGAACATTTAGAGTAACTGTTCAAAGGGGCCTCCGTTTTGTTGAATGCAACATTCAGCACGACAAATCCATGCTTCTCTGGCTCTTCGTACAGCATCATGATGGTGCTTGATAGTTACTGCGGCTTTCACGATCCGAATTCTTAGCTCTTCTTCCGTGCCAACTGCCGCAGCATAAACCATATACTTTATCCAGCCCGACACAAAATAATCTAATGGCGTTAAATCCGGAGTTCGTGAGGTTCATGAAGATTAAAATGCAAGTAAGATATACCTGACAGTCGACATGGCAAAAAGAAGGGGCCGATGTTGTTGTCGTTTATAAGACCACACTAGACATTTAAAGTAAAGTTATGTTGGTAATGTCCAACAGTAGTCGTATGAGGGTTTTCTGCAGACCAAGTATGGGTATTTCGAAAATTAGGAATACCTTTTCTTGTTTGCCATTCTGTCACTCCGGCTCCATGGCGGTCTCTACCATGTGAGAATATAACACGAAATTGCGATCTGCACCGATGCTTGGTACACCACAAATGTTTGACGCGCTCTACGACAGTTTTGTTGCCAGTATAAAGGTAATATGTTTTGCCGCGCCGCGTGAAATTTAGCAAAATGTGCGTAATATCTTCTGCTGATATCGAGGGGACTGTCCATATTGTTATGATGTTGTGCAGTCCGTATTAATTATGCTACGTTTTGAATATACCAGCAGTGTGTGTGTTTTCCAAATGATTTGACGTGAATGATGATTCACAACTGCGTCAGTTTCAATGAGGTTCGAGGGACGTATACTTACGGAGACTTCTTCTGCATCCACTGTGTCCTCCTCTCCCATGGATATAATTTCCATGGACATACCCTAGGACATACCTGCTTCTTGTAAGGGGTTAGCATATAGACCCCTGGACAGACAATCAGCGACGACTTTAGGTGAGCTTTTTTGGTGCACAATATCGAAGATGTAGGAGCGCAATTATTCCTTTCACCGCCCTACCCTTGCTGATGATCCCTTAAGTTCATTTGTCCCCAGTAAGGGTTTATGAGCAGTGCGGATAGTGAACCGTCATCGCGAACAAATAGGGACAGAAATGATCTATCGCCCACACAACGGCTAATATGGAGCTCCAGAGGCCCATATCGCGACTCTGCCTCCGACAACTGTCTGCTAGCAAAAGCCACTGGGCTATCACAGCTAACCGTCTCCTGAGATAGTACCGTCTCTAGTAGTTTCTCAATTGCATCAGTAGTCACGATAATGTTTTTTGAAAAACTGGGAATGCCAAAACTGGCTCTTATGTCTTACACTTCTGAAAACTTTGCAGATGTTTATCTGTAAGGAGAAATGGTCAAATCTTCTTTAATAGCTGAGTTAGGTAAAAATGTTCTTAATTGACCATTTCTGGAAAACTCATGAGCTTCTTCTGGTTACTTTATTGGGTGGTTGTACCCGAAAGATAGCACTCTAGATGGATTCGGTTTGACTCCAAGTTCTGATATATGGTGGCCTAATAATTTTATTTCTCTTTGAAGAAATCCGAACTTTTCTATCGACAATTTCAACCCAAATTCTCGGACGCGCTCGAAAACTTGTTTTAGGTGGTCATGGTGACGCAATATAGATGGACTGAAGACGATAAGGTCATCCATGTATATCTGGCAACAGTCTTCGCCGAGTCCGCGGAGAAATTCATCCATTAACCTTTGAAACGTTAATGGAGAATTTTTTAGCCCAAATGGCATTCTCGTGAATTCGTAGTGTCCACGCCCAAACGTAAATGCTATCTTCGCAATAACTAGTTCCTTCATCCGTACCTGATGGTTCCCCGACTTAATTCTGTTTCTGTACGCCCGTGTTCTTGCTTTTCCACCTCGGGTTCGTCCGCTCGTTTGGACTTGTTACCTTCATCATCCATATAGATTCTTGCTACCTTCATCATCCATCTAAGTTCTTTCTACCTTCATCATCCATCTAGGTTCTTGCTTTTCTTCATCAGTGATAGAGCCCTCCTGACAATAGCTCACAGAGCTCGAAGTTGAGATAGCAGTGCATTGAGGGCGTCTTGCTCTATCATGATTCACCTTCAATGGTTCATCTTGGTTAACTGGATTCCTTCTATAGATCCATGGACACTTTGTGGCTACTTGCCCTTTGTCACCACATTCAAAACACTTAATAGCTGGGAAATTTACTGCTATGTGTATGAGCGGTTACATTTGTAACACATACGGTTCTCTCCTCTTTTCGGCCCACGTAAGTTAATGCGGCGCTGGCCATGTCTACTTACTCTAAGTTTTCTTCTTAGCCCATCTTTGGGTGGTTTAAATGGCCTCTGACTGGTGTTAAGACGCTCTCTATATCCTTTTCTATGTCTGGGAATTGCGCGTGTCCAGGGATGACGTCCCCCTTCTTCTTTTCTCGCAGTTTTATCCATCACGTCTCTGGCACATTCCATAAAGGATTTATCTGCATTGAATTTTTCCTTTGTTGAATGACTTCTGATTAGTTGAACCTTCAGCACTCTATTAAAATTGTTAATTGTTGTTATTGTTAATTGTTATTTGCTTAACTGGTTCTGCATTTTCTGCCGTCTCCATCAGATTCTCCGAAAATTAGAACCTGTATATTGTTTCGACATGTTCTCAGCAAATGAATAATCTGACAGACCCGTCCTTCTGACTTCCGTGAAAAGTCGGTGCAGGTCTTCCTCTGGCGTCCAGCGCTCTCCTCCGTAAGCCCTCTTTAGCCTTCTCGTGACTTCTCCCCATGACATCAGCTTATCTGCCTGTATTTCATTTAGAATTGGCCTTCCAACTCTTCCTAATAAGGAGGCACGCAGCTCTGTAGCGACTAGTGTGTCTACCAATCCTGCTACGATCCTGACTTCGATTAAGTAGGGTATTTGGTTCGAGAATCACCTTGTTTAAGAAAGTGATTCGGATGCCCTAATTCTCCGCCGAAACGTTCTAATTCTGTCACACTATTCTTTAAATAAGCGGCGGTAGGAATCTTAACTATTGCCCATTCCAACTGTACCAACTCAGGATTGCTAGTATTAATTACTCGTACTACATCCACAGGGTTGGGGTTGACGACAACGTCATCCTGCGTGGTTGCATAGGTTGTTCCCGGACTGGTATTGAAACCATGCTGTACCGTGTTATTTTACTTAAAGTTTTTAAAAGCTTTCTAAGGATGAACTATAATATCTACGACAAATAGTTGACGATACAAAGATATATTATAATACTATAAGACACACATGTTAAAATCGCTTTTACTTCTGATGAATGGTTCTCCGCAACTCTGCGGTTTTTAGCAAATGGTCAACGATTTGGTTGTTATAGTCATCATAAATACAGTAATTTCATGATTCGAAATGACGTAAGCTTGACACATACGGGAACATACGTTTGTGACTCTAGTTTTAAGACTGTCGGAATGAGTAATTGGATCAATTTTGGTAACTTCTAAATGTTTCGTCCTCGCATTTTTCTTATTTTCCGATCATCAACTTGACTTCTACAACGTTTAACGTTAAAAAAATTAACCCAACTTCAAATATTAGAAATACTTCTCATATTCAACAAATTCACAAAAAATAATAAGATGAATAAAACCGATAATATTTTAATAACATTTATCGCAATGAGTCATGAAGTAACATTTAATAAAATTAAATCACTGAGTACTTCGATGAATTTTCTCCCTGTGAAATCTGAAAATCCTGTAGTTCTTTTGATACATTTGAAAGTTTAGAATATAGAGGGAAAATAATTTATTTTAACCCTTAAACATTTAGTTAATGCTTTAATTCATTCCAACTTTTAGATGGCGTTTCGGAAAATTTTGCCCAATTTCAAGTCGAAAATTATATCTATATTGTAAATCACAATATATTAAATATATATGTAAAGAATATAACAGCACATAAAAATATTAAACGAAAATCCAAAACATGTTTATAATTATTGTGATGTATATTATAGAAATAATTTTCGGAAGTTGAAAATAGTTAAAATTTCCTGAAACGTCGTCAATAAGTTGGATTGAATGAAAGCATTAATTAAATGCATAAGGGTTAAAAGAAATTGTTCTTCCTCGATATTATAAACTTTATTTACTAATATCTATCCTTAGAAAATTTTGAAGATTTATTGATACATTTATTTCGATATATATTTTGTAACTGTTTTGATAAATAAAGGGTTTGTGTCCTTTGCTACCGTTACTGTGTACTTATACTTTTCACTTTGGTAAAAAAAGAAGAAAGTTTTAAAATATTAAAATATTTTCTATAAAAATGAATTTAGTGACTTTTTGTAATAAACCGAGAATGTTTTTGTTTATTCAGTAGAACGTGCATCTTAATGGTTTGCCAAAGAAGTTATCTTATCCATTTAAATAACTCTCAATACACTACTGCAAGGGTCTCCAAACTACGCTTCGCAAGCACCTCCAATCCTGCCCTGTTTCCCTCCAATCCGGAGAGTTTCTTTGATAAAATTTTAAATCACTTTTAAAAATATATAGTTTAGTGAATTACTACAACAACGCATGTTTTTTTCTCTTAGAAAGCTCATTTCACAGATGAAGTGTCATTTAAAGAATATGATTTTTTTTTTCATCACATCCCATGGGGCCCGTAGTACTTGAGTGGAACTCTCACAGCGGTCAGCGGAACAAAAATTTGTAGGATTGTTGTATCGCGTTCAAACCAGACGTCAAGCTTGTTGGCAACTTTTCCAACAAAGGCTACTGTTAGTGCGATTGGTGATATGTAAAAATTGAGTGTTTTACAGATTAGCATAAAAACTGATTATTCTTCAGTCTGCAAGTAGTATAAGTCGTTTACTACTATAGAAAATACCGGAGGGAAATAAAATATGAAATTATAGTAATAAATCTTAAAGAAATAGTCTGGTTTTATGCTCTTTGATAAACACTCAATTTTCATATACTACCTTTTGCACTAACAGTAGCAACATATTCAATTGATTCGATCTTTTCTCAACATTGTTTTTATCATGAAACATCAATCACAAAAATGTCTATATGTGTCCAATAATCTTTAATCGTTACCACTATTTTAAAGTTACTTCTAATTAGCAGAACGTTTCAGTTACATAAGAATTTTAGTTTTTGATCTTGACTGTTCACATACACACACACACACAGACCATTTAGCGAGACTTAGTTATTTGGACTCAGGGGACCTTAAAATGTGTATTTCCGTTGAAAACTCAGATTTGAAATTCTTCAGGATCGCAATACATTCTCTTACTATATATTTCATTTATAGTTAATTGAAAATAAAAATGATCGATTGAAACAAATTGTGTTACATTCCTTTAGATGAAAGAAATTATTATAATTTATCCTTACATCTTTTATTTATAAACATATAATGATTTTAAAGAAGCGTATGATAGTGTTCATAGGAAACAGCTGTATGAGGCAATTAGAGAGCTCGGAATCCCTGAAAAGCTTATTAGAATAATAACATTTACCATGAGAGAAGTGAGATGCATGGTTCAAGTTGGAGGAGCAAGATCGACAGAATTCACTTTTGGGAAAGGACTAAGGCATGGAGATGCACTGACATGTCTCCTCTTTGATTTAGCTTTAGAGAAATCCATTAGACATTCTGGTATTCAAGTGGGCGGAACAGTATTTAGCCGGGCAGTGCAACTTCTTGCTTATGCACATGATATCGACATTGTTGAACGCTCTTTCCAGGCAGCCTCTGATGGGACCTGACCAAATATATGGTCACTGAGGAAAATCCCAGACCGGACGAAAGGATTATTATCATATCATTCTTTTCATCTTAGCATCGGAGAATTCTCCATTGAAAAAGTGACGGAATTTATTTATCTCAGATCCCTCATAACTCATGATAATGTTGTAGATTCTGAAATTAAGCGAAGAGTGCTATGTACCAATCGTTGTTATTATTGCCTCAGTTCATATTTAGGAACCGTGCCTTAACCAGAGGAATAAAAATCCTATGGTAAAAAACAATTGTCCGACCGATACTCCTTTATGGCTCAGAAACATGGACTATCTCTAAAACTGACGAGTAGAATCTAATGGTCTTTGAGAGGAAGATTTTGCGTGAGATCTTTGGAGCTGTGAAAGTTAGCCAGTCTAATGCGTCGGGCAAACCAGGAGCTCAAAGATTTTTTTAAGGAACCAGACGTGGTTCATTTCATGAAGCTCGATAGATTGAGATGGGGTGGGCACTTCGTTCGAATGGCTGAGAATCACACTCCGAAAAAGATCATGACAGAAGTAATGCACGGAATAAGGCGTAGAAGAAGACCTCGGCTTCGGTGGAGTGACGGTGTGGCTGGTGATGCCAGATATATGTTGGAAATGAGTAGCTGGATGGTGGCTGCATAGGATAGGAACAATTGTTGGACGCCGGTACGGGAGGCCAAGACTCGATATCCAGTTGTCGCACACAGGCGGATCTACGGGTGGGTGGTGAGGGGAGGGTCTTTCGGGCTGAAGCCTCCTCCGTCTCTCTCTTCTCCCCAAACGGTAAAATATAACCATGTTTTACAGAAAAAAATATGATAAACTATCTCTTAAAGTATTCTTGTTCGTGTAATTACATTTAATGGGACAGCAAGAACCACTTAAACACCATTCCATATATGTAGTTAATTTCTTTCTTGTTTTTTCAAATTAATGTTATATATATATGAAAAAAGAAATCTTTCGGGTTGAAGCCCCCTCCCCAAAATTAAATCCTGGATCCTCTAATGAGTTGTCGTGCCAAATGAATAGAATAGTATACCTGGAATGTTACATAAACTTTTTCGTCATAATCGGTAATTGGAAGTGGCCCTTTATATCATCGATTTAACACATTTTTAAGATTTTCTCGTTATATGGTTCTAACAATTTTAATTAAATTCGGCATATGAGTGTATTATTAAGTTGTCTTTAATATCAACAAAGTCTTATCCACATTCATCTCTGATTACAGGCCCAATGTTCAATATTTCTTCCTCCAAAGTATCTCTAATTTGGTTTATTTAAACAAATTAATCCTCTCTTATTGGCAGTAACAATAAAAAAAAAGACTAAATGTAAAGTATGAAAGAATTTGATAATTGACTAAAAGATAAAAATACGCTTCAAAAACTTAATAGTAATAGCCCAATTTTGCCAGACAAGAATTGTTTATCGAAATAGACCGGTAAGTGAAAGTTGTGTGATGCGTACACCAGTTTTTTTAATATTGATTTTTCTAAATTATTTTAATATTTCTGTCTACAACTTAACTATAATGGCGAACACGGTATGAACGGTCAAATGTGACCAAGAACTTCTGAATATTATGAACCACACGTTTCGGCTGTCTAGCAGGTTTCTTATTTTGAGTCATAATCACACTTCGCCTTACTAACCCAGTTTCTGGCACAGCTAGGCACAACTCTTACGAAATAGGACTATAATTCTCCGATAATGTGTGTAATTAACATTTTCGGAGGTATGTTGGCAACAATGATCTACTCGTTGGCACCCTTCTTTAAAAAAACGTTATCCTCACTTACTCCTTCTCTTTCCTCCTGCTTTGCCATATATTTAATTTCGATTTCAAATAGATTTTAATGGAACTATTTATATGTTTATTTTTTATTTAATAGGAAAATTTCTTTATTAAAAAACGTGAGACCTTTAATTTGTATTAAGGGTAAAGATAATTCCTTCTAAAGATTTAGAGGTTTTGACTTGTTATAAATGGTGTCTCCCAGGATACATATATAGCCCTTACACTTTTACTATTTATTATTTGAGAACATTTCGAGCTCAATTTATCTAAAAATAGTCAAAAACCTTGTAAATATTAATCATTAATTATCGAATTACAATTAAACGTATGATGAACATACTACTGTGTGAACTTACCAAAATCCAACAATAATTCAATGAATACCATAAACTTCCATTATATTATTCTAATAAAATTTATTTTTGTCTGCAAAAATGAAAATCACCATGTTTATTAGCATTTTGTATAATGCTTGTAAATTCTAAATAGTAAAAATCTGGTGCGCGCATCACAAGACTTTCACTTACCACAATTTTCTTAGCAGAAATTAATATTTTCAGACCAAGAGAAAGTGAGAGTAAAACTTATTACGCTATATTTATTTATATTTCATTGTGGGTATTTTTATTTGTTTAAATATCCTCGAATATACATTTTTATTTAATTTTGTATCGCTGTAATCTATGCAATTAAATATTAAATAATACCAATGATTAGGCGCACAATAGATCCTCAAGAGTCTATGTCTAAGGGGAGTAATGCTTTATGCTAAAGGTTAAAAAAATACCAATGATAGCATTTATAAAAACCAAAGATGTACAGAATATTGTCGGAGTCCGTATTATATTAAGCTCATGTTAAATATGAAAGCATGTCCTAAGCTTTCGGGCGAGCTCGGGTGAGCTCGGGCGCCCTGCTATTCCTTTGGTTTCTCCATTACAACTATTATTTGTTACAATCTCTCATTTCTCTTTTAGTTAATTACCGAATTCTTTCATACTTTATATTTAACTATTTTTTTTATCAAAGATTAATATGAAATGGTTAATTATCTCAAATAAAAAAAATTAAAGGTACTTTAAAGGAAGCTGATATTGAAAATTATCCATATACTTTCCCTTACTATATAATTCATATATAGGTAAGTGAAAGTAAAACATATTTATACGATTATTTCAAAATTAAAATATTTATGATTTTGGATTTTTATTTGTTTTGTTTAGTTCGTATACTCACACCGAACTCGGCACTTCCTTCTCCTACTATTGTTTAATAGGGATTGAACATCAAGTTCTTTTCAAAAACCTTCAACTAATGCAACTTTTTATTTTATAATTATGAAGGAAGCGTTATATAGCCAATTTGTATATGATAAATATTAGGATGTGTTTCAGTGTAAACAATTTTTTATAGTCATCTGGGATCTATGCTATAAAAAGGACATGAATAGTTTTACGATTTCGGGATGTAGAATACGAATCTGAAGTTCGCCAACATTTTTCAAGTATGACCAGTTATAAAAACAAAAATCCACTAAAAATAACTCAGTGAAATTGAAAATATAACTTCCTTTTGATTGTAGTCATTTTTTTACATTCTGTTTGACGTTTCGGAAAATGTTCTTTATACTTCTTTATAATATACGATATAAACTTTACACAAAAAAATGATCCTGTATTAAAGTAAATATGAGAAAATTACTTAGAATTGAGTCGCCTATTTCCAAATTGATTCTAATCATTATTGGAAATGTTTCAGAAAACGCAAAAAAAATATGTTTTCAATTCTGATTGTAGAGTCAAAGCCTACATAAAAAAATAAAATAAATTAAGAAATTCTTTATTTGTAGAACATATTTCTGTAAATCATTAATTATTTAAATGGTATTTAAAAACATTGGAATTTGACCAGAGCCGCTATTAGAAAAAATTTAACTTCAAGTCTTTTTTTTTTTTTTTTTTAGAAAAGGTTGATTGGTGTCCAGATTAGAAAGAATAAATTTTGTATGGTTCGGGAGGAAAAAAATTATAAAAATGGTGAAATATTAACTATTTTTGTACAATAATAGTACAAGAAAATTAATGTATTTTCAATTTTCATTTGAATGAAATAGTTAAAAAAACTTTTGAAGTATTATTTTTTTTTAATAATGCTTAAGAAATGAAAAAAAAGGAAGGTTTCAGAAATAAATCAATTTTCAAAACTTTTTAAAAATAATTAGGTTCGTTTTTTAAAGATACAAATAATAGCACAATCTTACACGTTGATAAATAATCAGGGAGCAGTCATTTAAATATTTTCAATGTTGCCGGCGTTTCAACCGTACTTCTCATTTCAATTCATTCAAGTACTCACCTACTTGAGTACTTGAACACCTTGAGAACTAGAGACATGGCCTGAAGATGACCTACATGCTTGGTTTGAAACGTCGGCAACAATAAAATCATAAAATGACTGCTTCCTGATTATTTATCAGCTATAATATGTGGAACAGTCGATTAACTCCCTCCAGTAGAACCATTGGATTTATTGAATATTGAATAATTGCATGAAAATTGATACTTATCTCATCCTTGTTCATTATCTATGCCTTTTTAATAAATAATTGACATTTTTTAACAAACCAATTATGAATCAACAGCTAAACAATTTTAAATTTTAATTTTAAAACAAATTACGTAACACGAATAAGAAATTGTTTTGAATAAAAAAGAGACTTGTCGTGTTTCCTCTTTTATTCAGTGAATACCCACATTCATAAAAAAAAAAAAAAAAAAAAAAAAAAAAAAAAAAAAAAAAAACTCTCACAATTGATCTGTTTACATGTAATTATTGATGGCGTTATCATCATATCATTCAGTGATCCGACCATTTTACATTTCTTGAGCGATCTATGGACGTATGGGCTTTGTTATGTGATACACCAAATTCAACCCGACACTTGGTAGAACCCTAAATTCTATTCCTTTCTCTTGTATAAATTAATATAATTTACAGTCTAACTCGAAAGAAAGATGTATTTTTTTAGAATCAGAATGAGAATTTTTCAACTTTCTTTCTGCTTTTCTTATTGATCCGGATTTATTTTAAGTTATTAATTTGAATTGATGAATACTTCATCTCAAAAAAATATCGCCCATACAAAATTCAATTATCATAACATTGCTTTGATTTTTGATATGATGATATGATAAATGATTCCTTTATTTTAAAATCATTCACCTCATCGAAACGTAGTATGGGAGGTATCGCAGGGTGTCCATCCTCCGTTGAGACAACATGGAATATTTAATATCAGGAAATCAATAAGAACTATTGAGGCTTGATAAATTATATGGTGCTATCAATATTAACTACAAAAGAATTCAAAGATTCGATGCCGATAACACTATTTAATATTTAATTATAATTAAGAGATGGGTAAATATTCGACTGATCAATCATAAAGATGAAAACAAATCGTCAGGAATTTCAGTCACAATTTTTATAATGGGTTAGCTGACGTTTCGACCCTAACCTCTGGGTCATGATCAGGGCACTCGTTTGGAAGTTTAGACAAGAACTAAATATAATTAAATGAGTATTTCACATTTTATAAAATGCTTTTCAAAAATACGTGCTTTCCGCTTCTGTTCTCTTCTTAGAGACGGTGTATAGTGTCCTTCAGAGTGATACAGTATCACCTTTATTAATAGAATGAACTAGTGTCAATCTTACGCTTGAGATGCATTCTAATTTTAAATCATTGGCAATAAAGACTAATCGGTAATTTCTTTTAGGGCCCTTTCCTATATGAGGCCTAACGTTACTATTTCGCTGGTACTGCCCACCGCAGAGACTGCTGACAATTGAGCACTGTTTTAGTGGAATAGAAAGGAGCATATTTCGTTGGGACTGCTCGGCAGTTTAAGTATGACGTCATATCCATATTGCTTTCTGACCGCTCCTGAGAGTAGCGGTAGTCGTACTTTCAACAGCAGAGGAGCTGTTGAAAGTACGAGGATTCTAGATTATGTTATCAAATAGGACAAGTATATTGTAGGATTGAAGTAACAAGATTTAACCTAACCTCATTATTAACCGCTACGGCGAACGATTTCAGTGAAATAGATAGGCATAAAAGGTTGGCAGTAAGGGAAGGGATGGCGATCCCTGCTGTGGGCAGTACTAGCGATATAGTGTCTTTACACGGCCACTTAGCCTATTCACCGTTTAATCCAGTCCTGTCGGTACAGTCAATTTATTATACTTTCCCTTTTATTTATTATAGATTATATGGAATATTTCAGCCATTGATTTTGAAAATTTCACAGGAAACATCATGAGTACTCTAAATTGGCTAACTCGTGCTACCTTGTTCGACATATGATCGACAGGAATGACTCTTAACTATCGAATATATCTACGTAATCTATATGAACATGAGCGAAAACTTATGCACTGTCGAATTTTCATGAATGATTGCAGGTCTTGCAACTTCAGCTGTATCACTAGCCGCACAAATTTCAGCCCATTCCAAGACATCTTTAATTATTTTTAATAAACACTTGATATTTCTTGATAATTTGCTAACATACAAATTATGAATCAATAACTAAATAATTTTACATTTAAATTTTAAAGTTTATAACACAATACGAAAAATCATTGTTTTGCCGAAAAAAAGACAAATGTGATGCACCGGAACGAATATCAATTAATACAATCAGTTCTATATAACGTCTCCCTTTACGTTTACCAAATAGAAATTCAAAATGACATTTTCTCTATGGTGATATTTATAAATATATGTTTTAGATTACAATCTGTCGTTAATAGAGCCTAAGAGAAAAAAAAAATATTATAATTATTTTTTATCAAATCGACGTATCTATTTTTTGCCTTGCTGATTATCTAGGCTGACAAGGTAATTTCTAAAAACAGCTAAAAAGATTGCTAAAAACACGCTATTTTTTGCTGAGTAGATATTGATTCCCGAATGATGAATTACCGAATATTTTAAATGATCTATATAATATTTTTTTTAAATAAATCTATTACTGACCAGATGAATTATTTCTTATTTATGAAAAATCGATAGATTTTATTGTTGCCGATACTTCCGGGTGCCATTACATGAAGATAATAGAGTAAGGATTTAGTAAAGAACGCTTAAGTAGTTTTCGCGGTTAGCGGTTATAAATGGAAAATGGGCTATCATTTTATACATCGTGGGTTTATTGCAAAAAGTCATTAAGTAACATTTCATACAATTAAATAAGTAAATACTTTGATGAATTTTTCATTCACCGAATCATTTATTTAGTATTCGATTTGACATTCATAACTCATATTTGTCAAATTACCGCAAACATTAGCTCAGAATCTCAAAATTTGTCGCTTAATAAACAAATTGAATTGATAGAAACTGTAGGAGAAAATCTTAGAAAAATCAATAGGGAAATAGGAAAAATTTTACTCCGTAATAGAAACAAATACAGGTTACACTCTTATAGAAAAATGTAAGGACTGTATTAACGGTATAAATGTTAATGTTGACAAAAGAACCAGCAGTGGTTTCTTTTTACAAAATGAGTCCCCTTACATCAGTTCATGTTGAACTCTCTTTTTCTTAAAAGGACGTACTTATTAAGTGATAGGAGAGATAAGTGTTCAGAAACAAATTTCAAAATGTATACATTCTAAATTTCAACTCAATTAAAAAATAAAGTTTTCATTATATTATGTATGAACATATAATATTTTTAATTAAAATTAAATATCTGAAATCAATTGATCAGGTCTATATAATATATACTTATCCTTCATACCTTTAATCTTTTTAAGTTCCTCTACATTACTTCATTTCTTGTATGTGCCAGTCAATTAAACGATTTAAGAGAAATTTAAACAAATATATTTAGTTATTGAGAACCTTTTTGTATTTGTTTTGTGAATTACCTTTATATTTATTATTATTTATGTTTTTAATTTCTCTTTCTTCAAGATTTAGGTTAATCATAATTATTATAATAATATAATATTGTAATAGTAATTTATTATTAGATTATGTATCGCCGTTAGTTGTCGTTTTAATTTTTTTTGTAACACAATATTTTTATTCAGAAGCTTAACATAAGGTTGTTAGGATTTTGATGTATTAATATCATAAATTAAAGAAAATAGACGATTTTTTCACATTTTAGATGTCAATTAGACAATTTTACATATTTTGGATTTTCACTGCACGTTTTGAGTTTTTTGCTGCATGTTTTTCGGATTTTAACTGCACAAAGATCCGGTCTCTATTGATGACCAATATTTTGTGGATTCGGTGGTAATTTTCGACAAGCAAGAACCTATATCACATAAGGATGTAATGTGTCCCCAATCATTCTATCTCCAAAGAAAGTATCAAACATTTATGTTCGGACCCCACCGGAGGAGCTCCAAAAATATGTGAAAATAAACTAATTCAAAGCAATTATTTTGTCGGCAAACATACTACGGTACTAGATAAATACAAAAAAATGATTTTATGGCCTTCATAGAGGGGTCTCCAACCATTCCATGGCTATAAAAATGTACAAAATATTTATGTTGGGGATCCCTCGAAAGGACCTCAACAATTTGGAGATATCAATGAATGCAAAACAATTATTTTTGGGGTACTATACAAATATAAAAAAATGATTTTGCGTCCTTCAATGAGGGGGTCGATCTCGGAAAATAACGACTAGCCAACCTGGCCAGGTTGGGTCAAGTCATAGAAGCTAATGGAGAGTGACGAAAAATTAATAAATAATAATAGTTGTAATTAATAATAGTAGTTGTAATTAATAATGCATACTATATTTAGACTTTATTATAGTATATTCATATTATTTAATGGAAAATAAATGTTCCATGGAAACTTTTAAAATTTATACTCAGCTTGACAAGTCAAAATATACATAGTGTATAGATTCATCATACATTTATTAACTATTCCCTTTTTATTTATAGTTAAAATAATAATATTTTAAGGTTTCTAAATTTTTAAAAATAAATAATTAAACTTGTAACAGCAATCTCACCTTTCTATTTTGATAATATTATCCATATTTTGTTCTGAGAGTATTTGCAAAAAATAATGATACTGTTTAGAAAAAATTAACACATACAAAAATCCATCCTATTCCACAGATTTTGTATTTAATACAATTTCCTAGGTATATCTATTTATTTTCCGATCGAACTGTCATAACAAATTACCTACTATGTTCTCATGAATTGATAAATCATTTTTCTGAATAATTACAAATATTTAATCGTATTCTCATCAAAACATATAAATGACATTGCTTTATTTTATTTTTCAGCACTTGATGAGTGGATGGCTTCTTGACTACAGTTATAAATGCCAGCCTGTAGATTACTCCCGCAACCCAACAGCAATGAGGGTCAGTAATGTTATTTATTCATAATAATTAAAAATGATAAATAAAAATAACTATTAGGTATGTCTAACTTTCATAATCTATTACATTTATAGGAATAACCACTAGCCAATCTTCAGAAAAAATTAAAAAATCATTTATATTATATTATTGCAATGTGTAACCAAGCGAAGTGATTTATCTGGAATAGATACATTTTTTCAGGCTAATACTTAGTTATTTTGAAAAAAAAATTGTATGTATTCAACATTCATGCTATTAAGGAAATGTGCAATATGTGAACTAAGGACAAAAAAAAAATAAAATAAAATTTTCTTTTTATATTTGAATTAGAAATTTATTAAATACCAATAAAGTATTAATAAAATACTTTCTTTGTATTCTGGAGTTAAATATAAAGAACATTAACATAAACATTTTAACAAAGATAAAACCAAAGCTCCAAAAATATTTCCACATGTCTAAAAATTCTTTAATAATTCATTATTTCAGAATCCATCATTATTTTAAATTTTGTTTCTTCGAACAACATTTAATTAAATAGAACATGTATAGGTCAATAGCGAGTGAATTTTATTTGGTGAAAGTCATGAAAGCAAAATGCTACACAAAGAATATTACAATATACAATTCAATACTTTGGTCAACTGGACAAGTTTTGTCACCTTCTGTTTTATTTCATATTTGCCGTTATGAATACCTGCAACTTATGTTGAAGTGTTATTAAACATTGTGTGTTCTTGTGTCATCTAAAGATTTGAGAAAATTTAATAATATTTATTGAAGGAGATATTTCTTCTGTTGTTTATATGGGTAAAAGAGAATAAATCAATTAACATTCTACTTATTTTCAATACATTCTTCTTCAAATGTTGGTGTTATATTTATTAATAATATAATATTGAAATATAATTTAATATTAACTAAATTTTAATAAAACTATATCATACTTTACAATTTTTCAGATGGCCAATCTCTGTTGGTGGTATTATATTTCAAAATTAACAGAGTTTATGGATACGGTGAGTAAAGTTTTAATTTTTTGTGATGTAAAATATGGAAGTTTCTTTTAATGTGATTGTTAGACAATTAGTAATTATGTTCAAAATTAACTTATCTTAAATAAATATCAAAATCTTTGTGACCAACATTTTGGTTGTGTTAAGCTATAGCTAGTTAATTAACTAGCTATAGCTTCCTATACTGGAAGGTGTTAATTTGATACTTTCTGGTAGACAGTAGCATCTTTCCTCAAAAAATTTTTAAATCACCTATCAAATTATTTTTTTAGATTACACTGGTCAACAAAAAACAAATTTTTGAATGTTTCCAACACTTCATGAGTCAATTCTTACTAATTTTTGGTTGATACAAACGAATATGACAATGACAAATTTTTCTTAGCTCTAGTTTCTGTGATATACACTAGGTGGAAGTTTTTCATATTAATGGGTTAAAAGAAAAAGATACATTTTATTTATATATGCTAACAACATTGAAAGTGCATTTGATTTTTCAAAATGGTAGTTACATTCTAAGAGTTCTAAATTGCTGGAAAAATACCTTGCAGATGTTTGTGTCTGAAGAGATTATGTGGTGGCTTCATGAGATCCTCGTCTTTTAGCTTACCAGAGTTCTGGAGCATCCCTACCCAAAGACCAATATTAATCCGCAAGCATTGCTTCATTCCAATGGTCCTGATATCTTTGTTCCATAAAAGAAATGTCCTGATGGAATCTTTCTCCATGTTCATCACTAACTAGGTGGGAAAAAGTCTGAAGAGCATTTGTGTTTTGTTATTTGACCAGTGTACAAACTGCCAAAAAAAATTCATCCAAAGCAAGAGCTAATCTGTCATTTGTATGGTGATTTTTGAATTCAGCAAATGGAAATACGAATGAATTGACGAAAGCAAGCAACTGTTTTTTGAGCCCAAAACATTTGCTTTGTTGCCAAGTATTATTAGAAATAGTGAACTTGAATTATTAAAAATTCATTTTTGAAGTGTTTTTTTTATTAATGGTTTAAATGAATGACAAGAGAATTTGTATAGTTTTCTTGACACCTCCTTACATTTAGTATATGCGTTATGATTTAAAAAGGCAATATATTGCAATTGTTTAAGCATTTGGTTCAGATCATTCATAGAAACAAAAATGGACAAAGAAAATTAAAGTTGCTTCCACCCAAAAGCCCTCCCCCTCTTGAATCTCTCGTGGTCACAGATAACTATACGTGATAAATTAACTAAAATGGAAAAACCTTAATTTATCAATTATTTTCAGCAGTTACAAATTTATATCACTACCGCAAATTGGACTCATTGTATTATCACAATTATTAGTCCTAATCCACAGACTTTGACATCCAAGAACAGGAACAAGAATAAAGGTATGAGAATAAAGTATCTGAGGTAGATAGAATGATACACTAGGAAAGAGTAAAATCGATTAGAGACAAATTACAGATAATAAGAGTAGCTAAACTGGTATATAAAACCAGAGTCAATGGTAGTTAAAAGACCCAGACACACTTGAGAGGATGGAGTCAAAGAAGCCTTTTAGAGAAGAGACGTTGAATTGAATGAGCGGAATCAGTTGGAAGTTGACAGATCCACTTGGGTTGGACATGCACTGTCAGTTGGCTCTCCCAGTCAGCAACATATTCTTGTAGAAATTAAAAAAATTCTGTAAGGAACTGATCTTTAAGAATTCATTTTGCAACTGCAAAGATTAGATAGAGTACATAAGTAGTAGATACGAGTGGGAACTGATGAAAAGGGTCAAATCATCCAATGAAAAATAAATTTTGGATCTACATTTTTCTAATTTAAAAAAAAAAATTGGTATAGATTGCTACAAATTATTTGTTTGAACATCTTTTTTAAATCAGTTATTTTTTATCGAATTTTAAATTGAGAAAAAAATCTAATTTCACCACTCTATTAATTATAGATTTACAGCTCTTGGTAGATTTAAAGGTGTCAACAATTATAGAGGGTGTTAACTACCCATGCATTCATTTTAATTTTTTTTTCTGTTACCTTTTACTATAATGTACATGTTGTTATTTAGGAATACATGCATAAAATCCCGAGGTCATCTATACTTGTCTAATCTTCATTTCAATTATCTCTACAACAAATTATTATGGAAAAAAACTGAAATTTAAATTTCATTCAGAAAATTGAAGTGTGTAAGTGTTAAGAAAATTTATTACGGACCTATAATGTACATGTTTAGAGTCCAAGATAAAATATTTTATTTATCAACATTTCTTTTATTGTTAGTTTTAATAAAATAAATGTCAAGTTGTTTTCACCGGATTTAACAATGTTATTTTAGAATAAAATAAAATTGTCTCCTAGACTTAGAATAGAGATGTTGGCTGATTAGAAACCGGTTTATATGACAAGAAAGAGCTGGGAAAAGTTTCAACTTGATACATAACCATGCGCTTTCTAGACTCAAGTTGAAGATCGAAGCATCTTTACTAGCTAATAGTACATGTAGTACTGAGGAAGACCACGAACAACTTTTTACCATGACTGTACTTTAACTCTCATTATCTAGTTATAATCAAGGATAATTGTTTTTTTTTTTTTAAATATTTTCTATCCAATCTATTACATATGGTTCCATGATATCTTTCAATTGTTGTATTTCTTGCATCAATGGTTATATGTGATTATTAATTGTTTTTAAATAATTAAAACCATTCTATTACTGATCAGTGATAATTTTATAATAATTTATTACAGTTATTCTTTGTCTTGAGGAAAAAAGACAATCAGATTACTCTGCTCCATCTCTATCACCATTCCTTAACACCTATTGAAACATGGGTCTGTGTCAAGTTTTTAGCAGGTAAGAACTATTAATCAATTTACAGCACTTTTCAACTATATTTTTAGGAAAGAAAAAATAAATTAAAAAAATATATAATATTAAATTGAAAGAAAGATAAGAACTAGAAGCCTAGACAAGCTTTCACTATGCGAACACGTCAAAGAACTATCCTTGGACAATATACATTTAACAACCATTTAAAATACAAAAAAGATATGAATCTCCTTACAACACTAGTAACTAAAATTTAACATTTCATTGTTTGGTTTGTAGATGTGGAATATGTAAGTAATAAGACTTTTTTTATTTTTTATTTTATCTTTGAAAATGACATATTTTGGATGCAATTTTTTTCAAATCCTTAAAAATTTAAAATAGGGCCTTTGCAATTACTCTTAAAAAGTTATAAAGTACAAGATTATTTTCTATGACGCCACCTTGAATCCTTTCTGTTTCAATCCTTAATAATTAAAAAATCTCCCTTTATTCTTGATATCCTTAACTTGCATTAAAGTGCTTCCTATAAAAACCCACTCAATTTGTAAAGCCTCTTCTTTAACTTCAATTAATCACTTTTTCTCCAGTACCTTAACTACCACAATCTTCTTTCATAAATGTAATGATAATATTTGTATATTTATTTGCATGAATATCTATATATGTAAGAATTTCGCTCAAACTTTATTTAAACGCAGTTTGTTTCTTCATCTCCATCATTATCTATTTTCTAGCATAAATATAACAAATATAAGTATTTGTATGTTTATGTGAGTGGATATATATAGTAAAGAATTTAACAATCCCACTTTTTTATTTAAATCTATATAAAATCAACAATAACCCTTCTGAATTATAAGTGGCATTTGCCAAGATTCAAGAAGATCTTAATTGAATCAGTGCCTGGAAAAACTCAAAGGGATTAAGGTTAAATGCTGCTAAAACTCAGGCTATTGTCATTGGTCCCAAGCCCTTCCTTAGATCCCTTGCCAAGTTTCCCATACTACACCTAAATGACCAATCCATCACCTTCTTCTCCTCTGTTAAACATTTAGGCTTTTTCATTGATCAAACCCTCTCCTGGAATCACCATGTTTCCCACATCTGATGTGCAATTTCTATCTCAAAACTCCATCCCATTTGCCATCTCCTATCCAAACATGCATGCAGATTCCTTGTTTCCTCCCTCGTCTTCTTCCAATTTGACTATACTTGTGTGGTGTTCGATAGTCTCTCGGTGGAGCTCCATGATAGACTGAAATGACTTATGAATAGCTTCATAAGATTTGTGATTGGGACCCCAAGATGTTTCCCAACACTACACTGAGTTAGAGTGGCTCTTCCCCTCCTTCCGAAGACAATATTTCCTGGACACATTCCATTATCAAATCATCAACGAATGTCCTTCTTATACTTACAACTGACTGTCTCTAATTCAAGCCCTCAGTCCATTTCCCTACCACAAGATTTCTACCTTCTGATCTTTACATCCATTTTCACAAATCTGCCTCATTCCAAAGCTCTTTTGTTGCCTGTTGTGATACTTTTTAGAATTACCTCCCTTTAAAAATCCAGCATGCTTCCTCCTTTTTCTTATTTAAAATTCTCCTTTTCCAATTCCTATCCACTAAGCAGTCAGATATCACATAAAATGCCTCTTCTTCTTCATTTTATATCTTATTCTTGATGTATACGTGTTAAACAAATAAAGCACATGTTCGTTTTTTGTATTGTTATTTCCTTTTCTTTTATTTGTTTCTTGAATGTAAGGCGATTTATATGTATTTGAAAACAGGTTTAAATAACAGATGTATCTTCTTTTATTTATTGGAGACTTGATACTCATCCATTAAAGGATTTTAATTTAATTTTGTTTTCCTTTGTATTTTTTTTATTTTGTCTTATAAGATATTTGGATCATTGTTCATTTGATTTTATATAATTTTAAGTATCTTGTACATAGTTTCATTTGTTTTGTTTTGTATATATTGTTAATTTACTATATTTTTTTTTTATTATTATTGGAGACTAATTGCTAAGTTATCAGAGATTAATTCTTTTTTTGCTCACTTTTCATATATATTTTTTTTTTTTTGGTTTTAAGCAGAGATTTTTATCATATTATTATTTTAAGATTTTTACAAATAGTTTTATTTGTTTTGCATATAGCTACTTTAATGTTTCCTTTTTATTCTTATTTTACTTAATGGATCAAGCCTTTTAGCCAGAATTTTTTTTTTGTACTATGTGTTATTCTCATGGGACTCTGTCTTAGAATAGATTTATCTTCTATTCTATTCTAATACCATAAAGCTTTATCAATTTACAAAAAAGCACTTTTTGCAAGATATTGTTTTTGTTTTTTGCAGGAGGTCATGGAACTTTTTCGAACTTAGTAAATAATCTTGTTCACATCATCATGTACACATATTACATGCTTTCTGCAATGGGACCTCAGTACCAGAAATATCTTTGGTGGAAACAACATTTAACTACCTTACAACTGGTAAGATAAAGAAAGAATTAATAAGTTATATAATTATTTGTCTCCCAACATTACTTTTTTTCTGAAATGTTTCAATTAATGTTTTAGATAAAATTGTTTAAACACCTGCATAATATATTAAAAAACAATTTATTAAAAATGGGAAAAAATTTGTCTCATCCTAAACTGTCTTAAATCTTAAACCACGATTGATTACAATATTTAAACTCTAGTTATTTTTATTAGACTTGGAATATTTTTAAATATCAAAAAATTTAACAATAGAAGCACAAATGGTAATTTTAAATGTTTTATTTTTTAATGGTATAAACGCCTTCAAAAAGAAGAGCCCTTGGTGAAAACAAAATTTTAAGATTGGAGAGTATTATTTCTGAAATCTATGCTAATGTTGAATTACTCTCCCAATTACCTTTAAGTGGGTGTATGATTAACCTTTGAACACACCATTTAAACATTTAATATTTTTTAAGTAATTTTTATTCTATTGTTGCCAACACTATAAATATATTTGGAAATAACTAAAAAAACAGTGCAATATCTATAAAAAACAAATTTAGTGTCATATATTAGCATGTTCAAACAAACTGCTTATTCGGTTAATACATTTGTATAATTTAAAATAATTATAAAGATAAGCATTTAATTTTAAAACAATCTTTGCCTATTAGAGCTTATTGGTAATGTTTTGGACTGTTAGTGTCAATCTTTCTACACAATAAATAATAAATAAACATTTGCAAAAAACCAAGAGATAACATTTTTTAATTCCTAAAAAAATTTTAAAATTCCTAAAAATTGTTAATTATTGCTGATCATGGATAGAAACATTTCCATATAGAACCTACAAGAGAAGCTTGATTGATTAACTCATAGTAAATTTTATCATAAAAATAATTACCTTAACAACAAATAAATTAGAAATTGTTTTCATTTCATTTAACAAAATATGATGGTTATTTTTCTATTGACTTAAATAAGCAATTTCAGCTGTTGTATGTTTATTTTAAATTAAAATTAATTATATGATATGTTTTGTATGTTTTCAGGCACAATTTACAATTGTCTTCTTTCACTCAGCTCAAGTTCTCTTCTTTGACTGTGGCTATCCAAAACTTATTGCAGCGTTTCTTCTAGTCCATTCTATAATATTTTTTGCTCTTTTCTTTGATTTCTACCAGAAAGCTTATAACAAAGAGAAAGAAAAGAAGAAGTTGCAAAAACTTCAATAGTGATAATGGATGAATGATTGATTATTTTTGTACATAAAGTCATGTAAATAAATCATAACATAATATATTTATTACATCATGAAAATCAAAAGCCAGAATAAATAAATTATATAGTATACTGTTACCATGGAGAATTTATTGTTTAAATTGAATATTAGGCATTAGAAAATAATAGGTTTAGTAAATCAATGTGTTATGTTCTTGAAGAGACTCGGATGTTTCTAATGTATTTAATTTCATTACTCATATCCATCATAATTAAATTATTAGGATCCTTAAATTAAAAACATAAAAATTGGAATTTATTGCATCTTCTAATAGACATTACAGTGAAATCAGTGTTCAATCAAATATCAATTAATTTTGAGTAAGCGGAAAATGTCAGTTCCTAAAACAAAAGGATAATTAAGAAAACAAATGAAAGAGAAAAAAACAACAGTTTATCACAATGTAGAATTTAATGGTATGAATAACCAAAAATTAATCAAAATTAGAGAAGAAAGTATGTAAAATCAAAAGTAATAATAAGAGAAAAAGGTAATAGTAGTAAAAAATTAAATTTAATGATTTGAATTAATAAATTATTTTTGGTTGTAAAAAAAAGATTGCTGTGCTATTCTTTTGATATATTAATCGCCAGTTATCTTTCGAACTATTTTAGGTTCAAAAATGTATTAATTCAGAAACAAATTTTGCATATCACTTACATGTTTCTAAGGATTTGGATTAGTAACTATTCAAATAGAAAATTTGTAAGATTTTTCAAACTGTTTAATTCGTAACACATTATTTTGCCAAACTCTGTTTTAATTTAAAAATTATTAAATATGTAAGCTTTAAAATATATATTGAGATATGACATTTTGATTTGTAGTTAAAATTTATTATATTGGAAAATAGTATTTTTTTTTTTTCTATTTCCCTATACACTCTATCATTGTTTTAATTTAGATTCATAGTTCTGAATTATTAGATGATTAGATGTAATGAATACTTATGCATGTAAATGTATACATATAAATATTGTAAAAATTAGATGTATTTATTTTTGCATGATAGTACTTAATATGTTAGTGTTTGTATTGAATATTTATATAGGTATATAATTATCAATTAATTATGAACAAAGACAATCTCAGTTTCCTGAGTTAAATACATATGTAATTAGAGAGTAGAAATACCCACTCAGAAGCATACATTATGAAACCTTTGTTTTAATTTACTCATTTAAACATTTTCTCTTGAATGAAAATAACTTAAAATGTCTTTTTTTATTTTCTAAAAAGTTTAAAATAGTTAATGAAAGGAAATAAAACTAATAATAATAATAATTTTAATAGTAAATAATACTCTTCTATTTTCAGTCCATTAGGGTTTTCTTTTCTATTCTCATAGTGACTTCCTGGTCACTTGACAAGCTGAAATCCTTAAAGTAATTTCAAATTAATGGTGTCTTTAACCAACCCCCCTGAGTTTTGAGTACACAAACTTTTGTATTCACCCCCTTAAATGACATAAAAAAATCTCAAAACTTTTAATGTAATACTAGATTTTTTTTTTTTAACTTTCTTCTCTACACATTACTATTATTGTAAAGGGTATTTATTGCCTTATATACCAAAGGTTTCATTTCCTTCCTGCTAAAATATGTGCTCTTATAAGGGAATATATTTCTATTTGTTGTAGAAAATATAAAATAAATAACTTGATATAAAATATAATAAAGTGTATATGCATATAATTTATATATATTGCTATATACATACTGAACTACTGTATAACAGAAGTGTATAATTAAATTAATTTATTCACATTAAATGCATTTAAATTAACTACATATACCTCTTACTTCTTGTTTTATACGTAATAAATTATTATTAGGTACTAAGTCTAATAGACTTTATAAATTACGTAATTATATCTTATACAATTTATTGATGTATTTTAACAAATATATATTATACGGAGATAGTAGTTGAGCTATCACTATAACTTAAAGTACATTTTTTAATTGACCTTGTTCCATTTTATATTATGTGTGATGAAATATGTTTATTGTTATTTTATTATCTTTTATTAATTGTATATATTCTTTGCTCAAGTTCATAAGTTGAAATAATAAATTTTTATATAGAGAACATAGTTTTTTATTTATAAATCCAAATCATTTTAACTAAAGGTCTCTAATTTGTGGAATTTTTCACTGGTAGATTTCATTAAAGAAATCTCACATAAAGCTTTCTTTTAAATTGAAATATAAAGCAATATGATATTAGATATTCAAAAGAAAGAGATTAACTTGTTTATAACTGTCTGACGATAGTGAACTGAGTTGATAAAAATGAGTCTAGGCTTGTTGTACTTATTACCTACCTCTATACATGTGTAATGCCAATTGCACAATAAGATCAAATACACAATTTTTAACCAGCATGTTTTATATATATTACTTCCATACTTGGTACTATAATAACATATGTAAGATTTTTTTTTTTAAAAGAAAAAATAACAGAAACATAAAACATTTTTGTTTTTACTTTTGACTAATTAGATTGCATAAAAAATAAAAGTTTAACAGATTATATATTTTTTAAAATGGTATAGAAGATCATATTGTAAAAATAAAACATTTAAATTGTATAAAAGTTAGATAAAAAACAAAATAAAGAAGTTTGGAACGATGCCCTTAATAAAAAGGTTTGAGAGGTGATAAAAATTATTCCGTTATAGGGGAATGAAGAAGTGTCAGCAAGTACCGTCCTCAAGGCCGCTTCAATTTTTCCCCTCATTTTCATTCAATACAATTGTATGATGAAACATATTAAAAAAACATATATACAATATGTAGATCAGTAAGAGGTTTTTTTACAAACAGTATGTTAATAATGAGAAGATCAATATTGTTTCTACAGCTATTAACATCAGCATATGTCCACTCTGCTCAGTATTTCCAGAATAAATAATAGCTTGAACTTTGTCTGGTAAAAGAAAATTAAAAAAAAAAAGTCATTCATAAAAAACATTTATTCAACAATACTCGTACTATGAGATAAATAATCACTTAACATGGAATGTAACATACTTTAAGTATGATTACCTAATTATTGCTTTATTTCTATCAAAAATTAGAAATATAACAACACTTTTTTTAAATATTTGCAAAATATATAACAAACACAGATAACTGAAACTGAAACTGAAACAAATAAATAAGCAATACAAAGAGATCTTATCACATTATATAAATTAAAACATAAACATATAAATGCTCATAATTAAAAAAAAATAATAATAAATAAATAAAAGTAATACTTTTCAAAAATAAGGTGACAGCTTATAAAGACGTCTTTTCTTATGTTACAATTAAGTATAGTGACTGTGAATTCTAAAAAATTGCAGATACAGTTTATAATATAAAAAACAAAAATCTACTTTTGTATACAAAAACATATGATCTGTTCAAAAAGTGCAAACATTAATGACAATATATATATATACATATATTGGGAGAAAAATAGACTACATACCACTGAAAACTCACAACCTCCAAACCACAAGACTAGATTTCTATTTGCATTTAGAATATTGGTTTTTGAACAGATCTTACAGAAAAAATCACATGATATATGTATATAGGTAACTCTGGGACCTAAGAAAACTGCTGAAGACTTTGGAAGCATATTAACGTATTCCACTTTCACCTAAAGCTCCTTCTTCTTCAAGTTTGCTCAGAAACTTGTATACCCTTGACTTCTTATCCATTTGTCGAGCCATGTCTATGAGAGCAAGTAATTTCTTGATCCCGATAAAAACTCTAGAAAAAAAGAAACAAATAGGAATTTATAAAAATATCGGTAAAGTTCTTAACATTATTAGAGCATACTTTATCAAACAAAGAGACTGTTAGAAAGGAGAAGCAAAAAAAGCAACAAACATTAATTGAAAGATCTGTGGTTATATTTTGTCTGTATATAAGAAGAAAAACTAGAATTTAATACAATTAATTCCAAATGCAACAAATGTTACTTTTTTTGCTTAAAATCCTGTTAAAATAGAATTTATGAAGCAGCTCAAGAATCTTAATAGAGAAGAATTCAAAGGAAATATGCACCAAGTGTATTTATTAAGTCTTAGGAAGAGTATTTAAAAGGAGACAATATTTAGTTATCTGATTAAATGTAATAGGGTGAATAAAAAAATATGACTGTTATATCAAATTCAAGATTTCAAAGGGCTCTAAATATTTTAATCCTATTTAATACTTAATATTCTCTAAGCTTGTGTTAACCCCATTCGGCTTCTCCAAAAAAATTCTCACTTTAGTTATTTGTTTCAAAGAAGAGATATGATAGCGTCCTATGAAATTCTCGTAATTTTAAGGCATTACTCTAAAAAAAATTTCACAGCCGCTGAAGTAGCTTGCAAAATTATTAAATATGGAGGGGAAGGTTTCCTTGACCAGCACACTACGTGTTGCTGGTTTGAAAAATTTAGGAGTGGAGATACAATGGTGGAAGAAGAAGAAGGAAGGTTTCCAGGCAACCATTAATGAGGTTCTGCAGAGAGGTGTTGAGTCAAATACGTCCACAAGTACTAGCGAACTTGCTTGAGTGTGGTGCATCGAAATATACTGTTAGTCGCTATCCACTCCCTGTGGGAAAGGTGAAAAAAGAGCAGTAGACTGATCCCTCACGAACTTACACCTCAGCAACCAGCTAAGAGATTAAAAATTCGTGAAAATTTATTGAAAAACCCTTGCCTCATCCACACATGGATTTCTTCAAGGAATAAAATTTGATAATTTTGCGGAAGTTGAAATTGCAGTACAAGAGTTTTTTGAGAATCATCCCGAACACTGGTATCAGTGTGGGATCGAGGCGGAATTGGCTAGCAGATGGCTAATGATGGTAGATAATAATAAACTTAATTGTGGTTTATATCAAGAAATAATAATACAAATATTTGGTGGAATAACTGTCTTACACCCTATTATAATTTTTATTTTTTTACTTATATATGAACTTTACAGACAAACTTTTTACAATTATATGTGTTTGTTAGTTTATCAAGTCACCAAGTACATTTTAGGTATGTAGGTAGGTAATTTTAGTTATTAGGTAGTTAATTATATATATACTAGGTATATAATTAATATATGATATATTAGGTAGTATATAAGTATATAGGTAGTATATAATATATTAGGTAGTTAATTTTCAAATATGTTTGCTGTGAATTTTTACCTTATTTATCTATACAAAAATACTGCAAGTCCATGAAAAAGAAGTTAACTCTCTTATTTATCATATATAGCAACAGTAAGGGCAAAAGTTCCTTACTTCACAAAAGGAAAATTAATCAATGCTCTTAATTATTTGAGTTTATGAAATTTCACTTAATTATTTTTTGCAATAAAACAAGGATTCATACTAAACTAAATTTTCTTTATCAACAAATCAGATTAATAGGCCCAATATCAATTGGGAATTTGACATTAAATAAATACAGTTTTGCCAGCAATAGCTGATCATCAAATTAAGATCCTGAAGTATATATAGACAAGAGAAACTAACACCGAAACAAGTTGAGCTTTGAAGCTGGATTTGGTTGTTTTGGGGGTTTTTTGTGGGCTTGGAATAAAGCATTTTTATTTCATTTTAATCTTTAGTACAGTATTATTTCATCTTAATTTTTAGTTTAATTTAGTAAATCAAATTTAATTTTTATTTGATTAAGTTGTTAAAGACTTTGTTCGTGGGCTTGGAATAAAGTAATGTTATTTCATGTAAATGTTTAGTTCAGTATTATTTCATCTTAGTTTTTATTTAGAAATCTGTTTTTCACATGGCCAGCAGTACCTAACTTCAAGATTAAGGATCTTTTACAAATAGATTTTTACACCATGACATATTTGTAAATAAATTTAAAAAATTTAATTAGATGATAACGTTATAGAATATGTTGTTGATATCGATTTCCCATTCTGTTAACAGAAATACTGGTACTAATAATGTATAAATCCTAAACTTTGTTTACTAAGCTTTACTTACCTTTAATATTTTTTAAATGTTTATTGGATCCAAAGCAAAAATTCAGTCTGGGTAACAGAGGATTTGGTACTAATATTACTATTAATCCTTAACTTGGTTAACATACCTGACACCTTTAATCTTGTTAGCAAACATCGATAGATCATCCTTTCCAAAAATCTCTGATTCTTCTACAACAGCGAGTAAATGTTCAGGCTTACTAAGATTTGGAACATGTAGAATCGCAGTGAAAGCAGATAACATTTCCATGTCTTCCAAAACCTGCCTATAGAGTATAAAATATAGTTATTTATATTTTCATATTTATGATTAAAAAGAAAATTATATTTTTAAGTTTACAAGAAAAATGAAACATGGAGAGCATATTCGCATGAAGTGTTGCAATGTAACTGCAAATAAATTTCAAATATCTCTGCAGTTCTATTTTTTAGATAATTAATTTAAGAGCATAGCAGCAAAAATGAAGTGGAATTTTAAAATCTATAGCAATAAAACTGAGAAGTTCTTTTTATTTAAACCCAAGTAAACATTATCATAACACTGGTTTTAAGACCGATTTTGAAATATAGAAATATTGTCATGCCATGCACTTTTGAAAGTGCAATACTTTCAAAAAGATACTGACCAAAATATTACATAAGGCTAGATTAAACTACAAATAACTAAATATAGAAAAAGTTATACGTAGGATGATTGTGTGAGTTATTGTGGGGCAACATTTTATCAGGCGTCCCTCTTCTCTCAAATCCGCCACTAGTCTATTTCTCATATTTTCAAGTTTAACTTGTTGGAGCTTGATATACTTTTGGACTAACCTCCATGACCAATCAATCTCTAGCCAGCTTGTTGTAATTTGTCTCTAGCTACAGCAAGTAGGTGACAAAAATAATATTTCCACTTGACAACTTATTATGTATGAAAGTCTAAACAAAGATGAAGTGGCCAATGTTTCAAATTGGAAATATAGCGAAAATCTAAATATTTTTTTTTTAATGAATATTGGTAATCATCTTGAAATAAGCTCATATAATGTACATCTCAACGCAGAACCTAACTACGAGGTAATTTATGCATAGGTACACTTATTATTATTTTTTTATTTAAGCCATCATTTTATTTTTTATTCACTTTATATAACTATTCACATTTGCACTGATATATTATGAATTCCACTGTAGTAAAGGCAAAAACCTAATCTGCAAGATAACTTGTCGTTGGCATCCAAGATAATATCACTAGCAAGTTAAATGGTAGTCAATGAGTCAAACAACAGCGTTGATTCCGAATAATTTCAATCAAAACATCATTTAAAACATACTTCAATATTTTAATATAAATGAAAATTCATAAGATTTAACTTACCTTCTGCTTGTTGTACAGAGGATAAGGAGTTTCCTTCCAGGTGGAGGCTGTTTCTTTAAAAGAACTAACAATGCCTGAAGAGTCAGATTTGAATATCTTGGGCCAATCGGGCCGTAGTCCAACAAACGTTCAATATTATCAACTAAAATACAGCTCAAATGGGATCTATACGCATCATCAAAGACCTAAATGGAAATAAGAATAAATCTTTTCGATATTTAATAAAAATAGAGGCTAAGTAAAAAAAATTAATACAGTTCAAACTTATATAACTCATGATTAATTCATAGAAAAAAAAACAAAAACAATATTTACTTTTTATCTTTATTAAAAAAATTAATAATATGGGATGACCCATTTTGAGGACTAATGTAGTTTAAAAACTTTTTTGAAAACTCAATAGTTACCTTTCGAATGCTCATACATTTGGCAGATTCAGTGAAGCCAACCATGTCTTCAGGTGAACACACTTTAATGAATGGGAAATCAGAATTTTTAGCCAACTTAGCAGCTAATGCTGTTTTTCCAGCATTTGGTGGACCTAATAAAACCAATAAGATATATTAGTAAAAAGTAATTCAGATACACAAAAAAAATTTGGTGCAAAGTGAATAACACAACTTTCGCTTACCAACCTAATCAAATCATAAAAATTCTGCTCAAAACCATTTATCAGGGCAAAAGTTATTTAATTCAAGGTTATTTTCAGATATTTGATCTATCGCAAACATTGATAGAAACATTTTTGACGGTCTGTATTTCCATTACGCCTCCCCCCATAAAAATATGACAAAATAATTTTTAAACAACTTCAAAATGACAATTCAATGCATTATATATTTTTAGTTTGTGAACCTTAAACAAATTTTAAAATATTTCAGTTTCATGAGAAGATTCAATTAAATATTATTTCATTTAAACCCTCAGCTTTCCAATGATACATGAATACTCTTATTTCTTAAAAATTTGTTATCAACCTTAAAAAAAAGTTTTCCTTTGTTATTTAAAATTCTTTCATATTTATATTTAGCCATTTTTTTTATTGCTATTAAGAATGAATGACTTTTTATTATTGCAACTAAACCAAATTCAATGTACTTTAGAGATAGCCCTTTTGGAAATCTGACATTGAAGTCCAGGGAGTGAGACTGTTTCAACAAGGATAATACCTAGCTCATATTAAACAAAATTTAGTTGTAGATTGATATAACGAGTATAATCAAAATCTTTTGAACAGTTTTCAAGGAAATTGTAAAAAAAAAATAAAATAAAAAAAAAAATAAAAAAAAATAAAAAAAATAAATAAATAAATTAGCATTAAACAGTTTAACATTTTTCGTATGAGATTAAATCTCTGGGAGAAGCCGTTTTCGTAAATTCAGTAATCCCTCAACATACACAGGTTTGATATTCATGAGTTATGTCCATTGAATACTTTTTTTTTTTTTTTTATTATTTCAATGGAATTTACAACTGTATTACATAGAGAATACAATAAGTAAATGAGAAATTTGTAACATGTCATGTACAACATGAAGAGAAACTACCCATTGGTAGAACTCAAATTAAAGTTCTATATTAGAAGATCCCGAGGCCATCTTCTTTCCAGACGCCTCGGAGGATTATCAGGGATCGAGGACGAAGCAAGGTTTGAAACGAGAGGATTCGGATGATTCTGCAGTTTGTTATGGAAGGAAAGGTATCTGGATTGGGCCAGATCGGAAACATATGGAACATTAAGGTCTTTATGGATGATTTTATTTGTGACAAAGTAAGGAGCGTTGAGGATTTTACGAAGGATTTTGGATTGTAAGGATTGGATACGAGAGGAATTCGATGGTTCCATTGAATACTAAAATGTGAAAGAGTTCTGCATTTGCAGATTGCATATTTTATGATTTGTGATTAAAAACAAAATCCAGTGCATACTGAACATTAATATCACTACTGTTAGTGCAAAAGACTGTATGTAAAAATTGAATGTTTTACAGGAGAGCATAAGAACTTTGTTTTTTCATGATTTATTAGTATTTTATTGCTCTCTGCGATTTTCCATCGCAGCAGACTGCTTATATCAGTTGCAGACTACAAACCGTCACCTTTAGCACAAATAAAATAAAAGTAGAAAATATTTAAATAAGACCTTTTGTACTAACAGTTGTGATAAATACTTAATAGAAAAAATCAACTTTTTGTTTTTTCGGAATTAACTCAAATATAAAAATCTGGAGTGCGCGAATCAAACAACTTTCACTTACCACCCTCTTCTTAGCAGAAATAAGTATTTTCAGACAATGAGAAAGTGAAAGTAAAAATTATAAACGCTATATTGTTTTATATTTCATTGGATATTTTAATTTGTTAAAGTACCCTTATATATACAAGTTTTAATATTTATATCGCTGTAATCTATACAATTAAATATTAATTAAAACCAATGAAAAGATTTAGGAAAACTGCATATGTATATGTACATAATATTGTGGGAGTCTATATTATATTTAGCTCATGTTACTGTGGAAGCCTGTTCTAATCTTCAAGCCAGCTTGGCCGTGATTGTATCCCTGCGGTTCCTTGATTACAACTATTCTGTTACGATCTCTTATTTCTTCTTTAGTTAAATATCAAATTCTTTCATATTTTATATTTAACTATTTTTTATATTGGAGATAAATGTGAAATGTTTAATATAAAAAAAAATTAAAGGTACTTTAGAGGAAGCTAATATTGAAAATTAGCCATTTAAGCCCTGATAGAAAACATCAATGATAATAAAACCAACATAATATAAAAAACTGCTTAATTTTACATTGATATTCATTTTCAACTTGGATAAGCATTTTTCTTTGTTTCTCCAGTTTTCAATTATAATATTCTTTAAACTTCATACTCAGCTATTTTTTATAGTTAATGTCAATAAAAGAGAGTTAATATTTTTAAATAAACCATATTAAAGGTACTTAAAAGGAAGACATATATGAACATTGGACATTTAAGCTCTGTAAAGTGGCATCAATGGAGATAAGAACTAAAAGATATTAAAGACCACTTAATTATACAATAATACACCGAGTTAAATCAAAATCGTTGGAGCCGTTTTCAAGGAAATAGTAAAAATGTGCCTCCTCGATGATATAAAGTGCCACTTCCGGTTAGCTGATTTTAACGAAAAAGTTGTTGTGACCTCTAAGGTATATACAAACTTTAAATATGCAATTTCACTTTCATACGACTTATCGTTTTTGAGCTATGCCTTTCACATACATATAGACACACGCACACACACACATACTATTTTACGAGATTGGTTATTTGGATTCAGGTCTCCTGAGACCTCAAAACATGTATTTCCGTTGAAAACTCAGATTTGAAAATTTTCATGATCGCAATACTGTCCCTTATATATTTCATATATAGGTATGCGAAAGTAAAAATATCTGTGAAATTCACACACAACATGGATATTTAAGGATGAAATCAAGACTACGAAGAGCTAGTTGAACTTTCATAGAAATAAACACCATCTCAAATAAGCTTTTTTTTTATACCAACTCAGAGTAAAAATTAATTTAAATTTACTGAAAATTACATGAAATGTAAGTAACGGCAGTAAGTGTCATGCCAGTAACGTTTGGAATTGATAAAACAATAAAATATAAATTAACTTTTTGAATAAAACCTAAAATTTTATGATCCCATAAAAGTACTGTGTTAATCTAACTTCCACTCCAGACGATCAATGCCTTCCACATTTCACAGCCATTATATTGTTAACAATTATTTATATTAATTTTAATTATTAATTGAACAAAATTGATACCAGGTAATTTCTATATTATTCTCCAAATTTTCTTGAAGTTTGGTTCAAATCGAATGTGCAGTTTTCGAACTATAGGAATAATAAATATCCTGATACGATGATCAGCAGACATTTAATCTAACAGCCCTTAAAAGCTTGGATTAAGTAAAAAACTGCTGATCATACAAACATAACGAGACATAATAAATTCATAACAAAACGTTCACCTTCAAGTAAAACAGAAACAAGGCCAGACGTCTCAGATGCTTTTGCTTGTTGGCATAGAAGTCGCCCATCTTCAAGAATGCTCCCGACAGGTGCACCCCAATTAATTACACCTTGTGACAAACAATTTTCAAGAGCTTCAGCACTGGTCCCAAAAGCCTGCAAAATATAATATTCATGGTGTATTAATTGTATAGATAAAATAAAAAGAATACACATGAAAATATGGTTAATTTTCAAATTAGAAGTCCATTACATTTATATGGTTATTTTGCAAGTCATTCAGCCTTATCTGTGGTTAAATCCAAATCTATAGACCCTTTCACCCATCCACCATTTGGGATTTTTCATAGATAATTGCCTACCAGTAATGGGTTCTTCGTAATGAGCTTTAACTCAGTGATCTATTAGCTTCTTGAAGTCAATTGTATTCCTGTTCACGATCATTTTGAATTGAATTTCAAGACTTTTTAAAAATTTCTTTTTGATTTCTTTTTTAGATCTGTTTTATATTTTTTTAACTTTAAAAACTCAAATTTCATATTTATTTTAATCAAATAACATTGAATTTGGAATCGACAAATTAGTAATAATAAAACTTCGTTTTAAAGTAATGTGTGAATACACTTACTTAAGTGTTGTTTTTACTTACTTATATATATATATATATATATATATATATATATGAAATATATATAGTAAGAAAAAGTATGGTGACTGAAAAATTTCAAAACCAGGTTTTCTATGGAAATATACTTTTGAAGGCCCTTTTAGCCCAAAGTGCTACAAATTGGTTTGGGTGTGTGTGTTTGTGAACAGCCTAGCTCAAAAACTGAAATTACATATTTAAAGTATGTGTATACCTGGAACGTTACAGCAATTATTTAGTCCATCAAATCAAATAACTGGATATGGCACTATATATCATTGAAATTATTTTGGTTAAATTCATTATATCACAGTAAAATCATGTGTTCTTCAATATTAGGCTGGTATTATCTTCATTGAATTATTCTGACAGGTCTTAAATGCAAAAATTTCTTCCTCTAAAATACCTTTAGTTTTGTTTATTTAAAATAACTAACCATTTCACATTGCACCAAAAAAACATATAATAATAAAATAAAAAAAAGGACATCAAAATGTCCCTTGCTTTATGCACATAAGAATAGGTAATAAATTAAATTTAAAAATAACATGTTTCACAAAGCAATGGAAATTCAGGGATGACTTGTTCAAGAAGAAGTGATTCTGGTACTCATGGGAGTGAAATTCTCTTAATCTCTTTCGTCAGATTTTAAATTTAGTTTAATTTGCTTTTCTTACCTTAGTACCTTATATTCTAAAATCTCTTAACAAGAATAGTAAGTTTTATAAACTATTTACCTCGTTACATACAAAATTATTAATATAATTTAAAAACAAAATTATAAATAAAATAAGAATATAAATAAAAAAAAATAATAAGCTAATAGTGTAAAGAAAGGAAATAATAGATTAAAAATTTAGATGATATATTAGCATTTACATACTGGCTTTATATCGTGTTCTAAAGCATGAATAAAATCAGCTCTTTCAATCCTCAGCTTTTTCATAGCTTCTGGATCAACTTCAACTTTAGAAGCAGCTTTTATTAAACGATTCATTGCGGTTGACTGTGCAGCTCTCACTAAACCTTCAAGTTCAGCTCCACTAAAATTCTTGGTCAAAGATGCCAATTCCTAAAAACAACAATTAATTAATAATATCAACTAAAATAGTACTAAAAAATAATGGAAACTATCCAAGTTTTCAACGGAAATAAAGTCTTGTTAAATGGTCAATGTGTTCATGAACAGTCTAGCTCAAAGATGAAAAGTCGTAATAAACTGAAATTACGTGTTATTATATCAATTTTAGACATAAAAACCTCACAACTCCATCAATTAATTTGAATCACGTAACTCCAGTCTGAGCTCTATATACAAAGAGAGATTTGAAGTACATATACTTAATTATGAATAAGTAAGGATTATATTACACAGTAAAAATCAAAGGAATTTAATCTCTATCACTTTTAATATGTACTTAATTTTTTTTTTCTCCCTCGGAAAATTTAGCAAAATACAGTTACAAGCTTTCAAACACAGCAACGATAGGTCAAAAGTAGCCAAACTAATTGTAAGTGGATAATTTATGATTTTACAGAGTGAAAATTCATCAAGCTATTCAGTTAAAGTAAAAAACTTACCCGTAAGTCTACATCTTTTGAGATCTTGTCATAGTCATACATCTTTGCTGTGTGGATTCGAAGAATTTCAACCCTGCCTTGTTCATTTGGTAGTCCTATTTCCATTTGAACCTAAAAGCATAATTAGAGTCAAATAAGTATTATTTTATAAGTATATATATTGGAACAGTATGTTCCAACTGAAACATAAAACAAATTAATGGAGTATTAAAATTAATTTATTTTACTGATTAATAATAATATTGCAATCTACCACTAAAATGACTGTTGTAACTTTAAATGTAGAAGTCATGGCAGATTCATGTCCAACTATAAATACAAGATATTTAAAGAAGCTTAAATTGTTTTTACAATACGTAAATATTTGCTATATTTACACTCACCCACGGGAGCTCAGCCCTAAACGTTGCCTGTTCCTCTAAACTTAGCTTCTATATCCTTCATAGGGAATTAAAGCAAAGATTCAAAGAGATAACCTCACCTCTACATCAGCACCTTTTCATTGATACCGCGAGAGCCAGTGGATGCTGAATAAGAGCATTTAACTACACCAATCCGCTATTGATTGCATCAATCTTTTCATAGAAAATCAGGATATGGGAAGGAAAAGTGAAAATCAGTTAAGGATATTGATAAGATGACAGAATGACAGTTTGGGAATGAGGCTGGTTAAGGTGCATGATGAATAATGGAAGTAAAGACAATTTAGAAGATAGGAACAAGAATACTGCATTTAAAAGCAGTGACTTCAATTTAGGTAGCGGGGTAGCTCAGTGGATAAGCACTACCAAAGCTCAAGGAATTATTAGTTTAAACTAACAGATTCTTTTTTGGGGTATGGCGTGGCCGAAGAGCTAACGTGTGTGCACAGCATTGCCGTTGTCCGGCAACCTGATACATAGATAGCCGGATAAAAATAGTTACGAGTTCGCGTCCTGGTGCCAGGGGAGTTTTTTAAATCCCAGCCCTCACCCCTGGCTCAGGAAAACCCTGTATAGCCTTAAAGGTGAGGATAAAAAAAAATGTGCCTTAGTTGTCGGGGTATGGCAGTTGAGCAGGCTAACGCATGTGTAAAACATGCATGGCCTGAAAATCTGAAATTTACAAGTTATAATAATTATGAGTTCGCGTTCCGGTGCTGAGGAGCTTTTAACTCTGGCATTAATCCTGCCCGGGAACAATCCTGTATACCCTAAAAGATGAGGAAGAGGTGGCTTCAATAGAAAAACTGTGTTGCAGTTAACATGGACAGAACAGAAAGACAGTTAAAATAAAAGGATAATTTATAAGAAAAGAGGAAAATGAAGGTGATTAAAACACGAGTAGATTCGATTTCCAAGACGAGTAGATTTATGGTCAACATCTCAGAGAATATGCTGAACAGTGGATTAATTGAGAGAAATCCAAACTAATGAAACAAATTCTGGGGATTTGAGTATAAAGATTTGAAAAATTTTTCCTTTAATTTTTTTTTTTTAAATGATAAAAGGCTAATAGGTCTAGATTATAGGTTCTTAAAGCGTGGTCTGAAAAAAAAAAGTTGAATTGAACTTTTCAATGCTCAACTTTTTCATTTTTATTTAAATAACTGACTTAATAACAAATCCTACATGACTAAGCTTTTTGTATTTATTGTTACTCAACTAATTATATTCATAATGACCTAAAATGCCTAGGATTCGGATGTGGCTTGCAAAACGATTGTTTAAGAGGGGGTCCAAAAATATTTATAAGGATTACATACATTTGAGAAACCCTGGTTTATATTATATAAGCAGCACTCAAGTGGAGTCAGAGGAACAACTATGTATATCTCCATAAGTTTAGGGATGGGTTCTCTTAGCTTTAACGAGGTAAATATATACACTTATAAAAATTGAGAAAATGGACAAATACACTATCCATGTTAATAATACTGAGGGTTTATAAAATTATTTTAACGGTTTTAACATACCTCAAGCCTACCAGGTCTGAGTAAAGCTTCGTCAATCATATCTCTTCTGTTTGTCATTCCAATAATCAAAATATTATTCAACTGATCAACACCATCTATTTTGGAAAGGAGCTGATTTACTACAGTATCATGTACTCCTGTGTTACCTCCAACTGACCCTCTAGCTTTACATATAGCATCCATTTCATCCAAGATGATGATATGAAGACCAGAGTTAGGGCCCAACTAAAAGAATTTTGTAATCCTGTTAATTAGTTGTACTTATTTAATTTTTTCGATAATTTGAAAAAGCATAAAAAAGTGATTTAATTTGTTATTTCGCTGGAGATGATAAAAGAAGAAAAAAATTCAAACTTACAAAATAAAACTAAATTTTCATCAGATTAACTACAAGAAAACTTTACTTTACACTATTTAGCAATATAATTAATAGATAACTAATAAACTCTTTCCAAAGGAATGACAAATGCTCTGTGTTAAACACAACCAAAGTTTATTTTATAATAAAATATTTTTATTATAAGAATAAGCTTTTAGTAGCTTCAAATTATAGAAGTAACATGTGATACAAAAACTTAAATGAAGATTCTATGATGTACAGAATAAAACATTTTAGTACTGGAAATAAAGCCTGACAAATATAGATAATGTTGTCCTCCACTAAATTATATGAATAGTATAGAGGAAAAATTTGAAGTTATCCTCTCAAAATAATTATTATTTTACTATTAAAGTCTCATTTTAAAATTTTTTATTTTATATATATATTTTTTTAATAACTGCATCATATGTGCCCAACCCAATATGCTCTTCTCAACTACTGAAAATTCATCATAAGCTCATGAGTTATTCCCAGTCTTGTCCAATACAATACAATCTACTATTCGATTAGAAACAAAGAAAAGTGTCATTAATAATTCAGAAGACTAGTTATGTTATAAAAAAAAAAAAAAAATAGTATGAGAATAAGAGGTAAAAAATAATTTCTGCAATCAAAGCTAAGAATTTCAATGTTTAAAAAAACTACATCAAACAATAATTAAATCAAAAACAAAATTTGATAACTGCATAAATTAAGCATTACTCAGCAACAAAAATTTAAAAAAATTAAATAATATTTCTGCATAAAATTGTTTTAAATTAAATAATTGTTGTATAACTACAAAATATGCTTTTGTTGAAAAAGAAAACAAATAAAATATCTTAAAAATGCCTTTAGGAACTAATGAATAATAACCCTTTTTTGTTCTTCTTCAGCATCAGCAAATAGTCTCCTTATGTTTGCCTCTGATTCTCCTACATACTTATCCAGAATTTGAGGACCATTAACAATTTTTGGTTCCCTAGCATTAAGCATTTTACCTATTTGTCTCGCCATTAGAGTTTTTCCAGTTCCAGGAGGTCCATACAGCAAAATGCCCTTCACATGATTACATCCTAAAAATAAAAAAAATAATAATAATAAAAATTAAAACGAATTATTTTATTAACTTACATCAGGTAAAAATAAGGAAATTTTTGAAAACATTTACAGATTATAGATTTCAATAAGTTTATGAGAAAAAAAAATTAACTGATTTTTTTTGGTAGATTGTTTTCATAACAAATAACAATTACTCATTCATAAATTAATATATTTCCAAATTTTTCTTAAGCTGCATTTAGTTACTATTAAAAATTGATAAAATTTCTTAATGTATGAATCTTTCCATAATCCTTTTCTGTTCTTGTGTGCTTGGTAAATTATCAGTAGTAAATAGAATAACATTTTAATCAAAAGTTATGCCAGCAATAAAATTAATAAAAACATGTTTTATATAAATGATAATTTATCAAAATAAAATTATTAAACATTTGATCATCCTTTATATTATGGAATAATATTTTACAACTTTTAAAAATGTTTATTCTATTTTTTTAAAGAGGCATACTGCAATACAATAAATGAAGAGAGTGTCATAAACACACTGGCAAGTAAGGGATCAAGATTATATTAAAATCCAATACTATCAGCATTGGCATTGGCTTAGGGACACCGGACTAATAATACTAATAATTATTAGTATACTAAATAAATCGATAATAGCAAAATATATAATCACCTAATTGTTCAACCACTTCTGGTGGAAACACCCTCGAAGCAAAAGCTCGTCGGAAAATTGCATTAAATTCAGTTCCTAAACCTCCTATCCCCATTTTTCCAAAATCCCAATTTGGATTGATTATTGACACTCTTGCTTCTTTTCTGAAATTTTAAAAATCAAAGTTAGGTTTGTGAACTAATTAATTATTCTACTCATCAAGTATAAAAATCTTACCCTTTACTTTTTCCCACAAGATTTAAAAGAGACCCTTCTTTTTTGTTGAATATGACTATGGTATCTCCTAAACAAAGACCAATTTTTATCTTCACTGGTTTTGCATCTTGGCCAGCTTCTATAGCTTTAATATCAGCAGCTGAAAGAAGAATTATCAAAATAAACATAAATAATATAAAAAAACTAATTAAAACAAGTAAAATTTTTCAAGGAAGGTTTAATTTAAAAAAAAAAATAAGTAACTACAGTAGAATCCCGATAATACCGACAGAATAAAATACAAATTATCAACATACTACAATTATTTAAGACCAGATTTTTTAAAAATTCAAAATATCAAATATCTAAAATAATAAGAAGGCAAAAATAAATATGAATTATTTAGAGTGCCGAATTAGATTTTTTATTCTTTTTTTTTATTTTATGCCTTGATCGTCTTGAGCTCTTTCGGCCATGTGACGTCTAGCAGCCCAGGAAATTTCAACTTCTGTCCCGGCTTTATTTCTAATGTCCTGTAGTCCGGAACAAGTCAGTAGATGCAGAGCAGTCATGGATCCCTGTCGACACAGTGGACATATTGCTGAATCGACAACTCCAATACAGTATACATTGCTTTGGAGATAGTCATGTATGGTTTTCATCCTGGACTGTGCAATGACCAGTTCACTTCTAGGGAGATCCACTGGCACTCTTCCATTTTCTTCTAGCAAAGAAGCCCATTGTTTCTCTTTTAACTCCGACTGCTGTTTCTGTTCCAGTTCTTCAATGATTACTGTTTTGATTTTCTTCTTTGCCGTCAAAAAAGGGATTGGCATATCTGGCTGACCTTTTCCGGCACCTTCTTTTGCTAATCGGTCAGCATTTCCATTACCTGTCAAACCACAGTGTCCTGGTATTCACTGTAGAACGACATCTGTTTTATATACATAATAGATTGTTTTTATATTCAAAGGACAGGTGAATCGAATCCAAATAAATTATTAGGATACTATTGTATTTCTTCACTTGTTAAAAATTTAAATCATTAAAAGATCATAATTAATCAAACATTTAAACAGTGTTGCGTTGATTTGGAACTTTCTTTAATATCATCTTTTCAAGCATCACTCAAATAAAAAATCTGAAAAGAATTATCAACACAATATTTCTGTTAAGAAACTCATGATTATAATGTAGATAATTGATTCTAATGTAATGGTTGTTCCCAATCTTAAAAAAAAAAACCTTTGTGTAAGAGAAAATAGTAATGAGATCAATTTTCAACAAAAATGATCATGTGAAATCACTTGAGTTCAATGAACCAAGTTTCAAAAAATGGCCTGAGTATGTGCGTGAACAACCTAGCTCAAAAATGAACAGTTGTATGAAACTGAAATTATGTATTTAAAGCAGGTATATGTCTGTGATGTTACAACTACTTTTTCACTAAAATTGAGAAACCGAAAGTGGGATACATTCATAGTACCATATTTGTTACATATTTTAAAAGTTTTCTCAAAAAGGACTTTAATAATTTAAATTAAATTAATTACACCAATATTATACAAATTTTGACTAAAATCAAGTGAATTTAAATATCAGGCAAATATTTTCATCATTGAAACGACTCAATATTTAGACTTAACAGGATATGAATTCTGAACTTTCAAAATCCCTTCTTTAATTTTAGTTTCAATGCACTCACTATACCTATTTCTGCTCAAATTAGGGAGATTTGTGAAAGTTTTGTAATCCATGTACCACCCCACATTTTCTTCTATTAATTTTTAAATTTTTATTTTCAGCTAGTAAATTTCAAACCCTCCATGCTTAGCAGTGCTTTACTTTTGATATAATATTATCAATTGCAAAAGGCTTATCTAGTTTCTGGCAGGAATATATGATTATCATACATCCTATAGTTTTTATTAGATATGAAACGTAGCTGCTTAAATTCGAGAACTAAAGTTACATTGTATGCAAAAAATTAATTATGAAAAGGCATTAATGTGAAGACATTTAGTGAGTAATTTATTTGATCTCGGAATTTTTTTTTAAAATATCATTTATAAGAAATAGAATTTTTTTAAATAAATAAAATGCCATATACTGCATATTTGATATTGATTAGGAATTTAAAGGGTTATTTATAAAAACATAATTTTATTTTTATTCGTCCACAATAAATTGCTAAATAATTTTTGTAATACGGAAATTTCTTTAGAAGCATGAGAAATATATGAAACAAATTAAATATATCAAGCAATGAATACCATGTAAATAGAATAGAAATAGAGAACTGTTTCTCAAGTAAATATATATATCGTCAGTTTGTTGCAAAAAGTCGCAATGTACTTTTTATGATGAAACTCAACTTTTAAGTGCATTTTTTTACATATTACTATCTTATTTATCAATGCAAAAACAAGGTAAGTGCCTTAAAATAAGAGCATTACGTTTTAATTTCATCAAAGTACTTCGGATGTATTCTGTCTGCCACAAAATAAATTTCAACCGGCCCAGACCTGACTCACATCACTTCTGACTCGGGATGTGAAGGTGTAGTTTTAATATACATGGTCATTAAAACACATGATATGAGTAAAACTTGTTTAAGTATTCAGTACAATACCTATCCAATGATGTATCACTTTTTCATAAATTACACATAATGCAATGTAAATATTACATAGCGATTTTAAATGGTGGCGAAAAAGCAGTTATGTTACGAAATACTGTCCAAAATGGACAAAGAAGCGAAGAAAGAGATGGAAGGGGAAGCAAGTCCCATATGAAGAGAGAAGGTAACCAGACAGCTAGTAAAGAGGATCAAGAGAAGAAAAAGTGAATAATAAGTAGTGAGTGTCAATAAGGGAGAATAGAAGATTGTAGAAATTGAATACAACAATACATAGGAGGATTCACTGCAGAACAGGGCAAGTGAAATATAAATAGTGACAGTTGGAAAGCGCGCCAAGAGTAGATCCCGACAAAATGAATGAAAATTTATGTACAATTAATGCATGATTTTATATTTATAATTGAGGAATGTGTGTTTGTTGTCTCAACCAACCTGAGAAATAATTATTGTTTAAAATAAATATAATTTGGTTAAGAAACTGCTTGTTTACTTTTCAAAGGAAACGTAACCTATACAGGTAGAGTAATCAGGACAACAAAAGTGTGCCTGCCTATATAATATATAGAATAATGAATTTTTGATATAAACTAGTATTCATGACTATTGAATTAATAAATGAAAAATTTACCTTCTAGACTTGTAACAACAAGACTAAATATCTCTTGATCTTTAAAGTTGAATGCAAGAGGCTGTCCAACAGAAAATGGAAACCTAGAGAACTTCATTAGAAAATCTTGAGCCATCTGATCAGTGTCATAAGCAGTTTGTGGATTAGATCTAAAAAACAAGATTAAATATTTCATAAGCTTAAGTTTATTTTATGAACTTGACAAGAAATTCTTAAGAAGATAAATTTTATCATATTTTTTTTTTTTGTTACATAGTACTTTAAAACGCTGCAAATTATTTCACAATGGTTTATTATTTCCGAACAATTATACATCTAAAGTAACATTACCTTCCGAGTTACAAAGAAAAAAAAACAAAAGGTGATTTCAATTATTGGACTAAACTGTTTTTCTTTAATCATTAGTAATATGCTAAAAAAAAATAGCATTAGTTCAGTAACACATTTAAAATTTAAAATTTAACAACCAAACAAAGGATATAACATTTGGAGTAGAACATATAAAAAAAAAACTGGACGCTATTTTGAAAGTTAAAGGCGGAGACTAATGTGGATGAAGAAGTGACCTCTGATTTTATATCAAAATTTGAAAAAAAAATCGGTCCAGTAGTTTCGGAGAAAATGCACGTACGGCGGACGGACAAAAATATTTTTATTCGTTTTTCGAATTCTACACATCCTGAAACATGAAACCTCAAATTTTGAGAGGGAGTTAAGTTTTTGAATTTTTTGGTCAATCACAATGGTTGATTATTGAAAATAATAAACCAAAATAATATTAATTTGAAGAAAAAAAAATAGAATTCAACTTGGGAATTTATTTAACCCAGTCAGGAATATATGGTGAAACTTACGGTTTTTTCCTGATGTAGTCAGTTTCTAGAGTCATGCTGCATAAGCAATGTGAAGTAGATGTAGGAGAAAACGAAAAAGGTCTAGCCTAAAAATATTTAAAATAAATTTACATTGATTAAATTAAAAATAAGGTATTAATGAGAAAAAACTTACTGATAAAAGATAATACTTGAAAACAACTTTTTGTGGTCTTTTATTTAAATTGTAAATAGGTAAGTAAAATATATGTTTTCAATTACTAGACTGTAGTATGTTTAGAAATACTGGATTTAATGTTTGAAATTTTCCAATAAAAGTTTTGAGAATTTTTTTCAAAACTTACTCATGGCCTGCAACACTTTGAAAATGGTTATTCATTCAGTAACCAGGATAGGTTTTTTTCTAGTTCATGATGTTCTTTTAGTCCTTACAGTATCAGCGCAACTTCTTCATAATGTAATCCATTGTTGCAAAAGAAGTTTGCAGTTTATTTTAATAAAATATTGGGCAAAAAAGGTTTTTTAAATTTAAAATTGCTCTTTTGACTTTCTTAATTTCTTGAGCCATAGTAGCGAGAGAAAGTTGACAGCTGAGATATACCCATAGCGATCTAACACTGTAATAATAACAAAGTATTTTCATTATAATTTTTTAATAGTATGTAGATCACCTCTCGCTTCTGCCACTAATTTAGCTTAAGAGGAACAGATTCTTCAAATAAGACCCTTATCAGTGGTGGCTGTCTTCTGATAAATAATAAAAAGGATTTATTTTATACTGTACGGAAAAAAAAATCTGCATACAAACAGTTCTCTCTGTTTAAAAATAAAAACAAGTAGATCATTTTATTGAATAACCTTTTTCAATGTGTTGTGGATTAATGAAGGTATGCTAAGAAATCGCTCAGCATTTGTATACAAATTAATCGAATTATGAAAATAAAGTAGCATAAGTGAACACGTCAATTTAATATACCAATTAAAATACATATAAACATTAAATGAAACAAATAACCAAACTTACTTGACATTTATCCCCAAGGGAAAGCTGAGCCCATTTCCTTCCCGGAGTATTAAAGCCCATTTGACCTTTTTTGATATCACTATGATATGATAATTTGAAAACATACTCTTGATTAATTTCTACATACCTAATAAAATAAAACATCCATTAATCACAAATTTATAATATTGACAATCATGATATAAATGGATTGGAGTGTTAAAAAGTAATATCCAAGAGGGTCGGGTCATCTTGAAAGTTAAATTCTCCAAATAATTTCGGGAAGTCTTCCTTCCCTCATTTAGTTGATGCCAATGTTGATAATGATTTCATCATTTTATCACATAAATGATAGCACTTTAAGAACCAATTCAATCCCACGTATAATCCAAAACAAATTAAATAAAAATAAATAGTAGTGAAATAACACAAGCATCTGGTTAAATCCCATAATAACCTGAGGTTACGATACATATTAAATATGAATGAGTAATGTAAAGATGATGTCATACAACACACTTGGAATAAACTATAATTACTTACAACAAAATAATGGAGATATTTTTTAAATAAAGCAAGAATTAACTCTTTATCTAATAGGAATTTGTATTGAAGTTTTAAAAAAACATTTCATTGAACAAGCTCTACATCACATTATGCCATCAAATAAACCATCTAAATGACCAAACTTTTACAGTAGAAATAATGATGACTTCTGTTTTTCCAAGATATATAAGGAAAAATCAAATGTGATTTATAGCAAAGATTATCCCTAAACAAAATTATATAGCCAAGGAAATACTAACTTGACATCTTCTCTAAAATCTTCTCTGTTGCCTACAGCACTGTTCTCATAAGACAATTCATCACTTGGACATTTAGCAATGACAAGGGTCTGAAACTGAGAAAAATATGAACTTATTATAAATTTATTGTGAGACATAAACTTGATACAAAAGAAAATTAGGACTGGTAGATAAAAATATCTTTAATGAAATGTATTTTATAACCACAACCTTCAAACATACCATTATTGACAAGAATGACAGACTATCTAAATACAGTACACTGACAACGTATCACAAAACCTGGCCTGACCTGCAATGCAGAACAGCTGCCTCAACAAAACTCAATACTAGATCACTGCCACCAAAGCATAAATGAAACATTCAACCTATACTGACGTTAATTTATAACCGATGTAAATGTGTTTATTTGTATATAAATCGCAGTGTAATACTTTAATTTTCATTTAAATATAAAAACAGTTGACAAATTTTTTTGACTAAAACAATTATCCCCTGAAACTGATTTCAGTATGAACTTCATTGGAGAAAAGTTTGTAACATGACAATTATGTTAATTATATTTAATATAGAAAAGATTATCACATGACTTAAAAAGTAAAAGCAAACTTTCTTCAAGACAACATAAAAAACTGTGTGTTTTAAGCAATAGCATATATTTATCTAAACTCCCTCCCCCTCCCCTCTCCTTTCACTGTTTGGTTTCATGCGGAATGAATTTTTTAACCGATTTATTAGGTTGAAAATATAAATATTACAGAGTACAAATGTAACTTATGACGTGTTTGTATAATTTCTCTAATGACTGTAGCATAAGATATTAAGAATAAGAGATGTATTTTTACATGTTGTAATTCTAAAAATGTGTACATTTTTACTTTTATCTGTATCTGGTTGCGTGCAGAGGCAGACATATGCGGAGAGGACGGGCATTCGGGCTGAAGCCTCCCCCCCAAAAAATGGTATGATGAGGCTATTATTAAAGTGGTATTATTAAAGGATACTGTAGGACAAGAGGGCATAGGTTTACGACGAAGGGTAAAGGTGATTTGATGGGATTTATTGGAATTTATTTTGATCCTCCAGTTTTGAAACCATTCTTCAAGGTTTGTGATGTGTGATTGAAGGGTTTGGGATGCAATTGTTGGGTCGTTATTAATTGATAGGACACATGTATCATCGGCATACGTGGTAATAACAGTGTTAGGATGGGTTGGGATATCAGCTGTATAAACTGTGTAAAGGATAGGATCTAGGATACTACCTTGAGGAACACCAGCGGACTGGGAAATATGATGAGGCTTATCTACTATTTAAAATGGTCACTAGCTGTAAGTCCTTCAGTTAAATGAAATGATTGATAGCTAATAATCCATAACTAACTGTCCAGTCCGAATGGTCAGAGATGGGATTCAGCTTTGAGATCGCGATTTTTCATTAAAAAATAACATATTTCCAACATTTACTGCAAATATTAAAAAAACAAATTTTCGATCATTCCTCTTGCTTAGGACTACAAAAACCATAAGAAACATTATTTTCTATTTGTCAATAGTTTCAAAGTTATGCGGGGTGACAGAATTAGAATCAAGAATATTTCGCATTTTTTAACCCAAAAAGATCATTTTACGCTCGTTTATCATTTTTTTAAGAGGCGAACTTCGATCGAATCCAAAACAAGTATCATTGTCCATTATATTAGTGCTGCATAATTCAAGAATGGTGGTTTTTTGACGGAGATATGAGATAAAACAGAACAAAATACAGATAGTTTTAGGTGGCCATCTTTGACCCTCCATTTTGGATAGCAGCGGGCATGGGATTTGAGGGGAATTTTCATGGTTTGTTCTGAATTCGATGAGGAACTAATCCCCACATTTACAGCCAATTATGAATTTTCTTGATATCAAATCCTTAATTTAATGGGCTATGCTACTAGTTATCTGGTGAGGAAGTTCACTTGGTACATTAGGGAGTAGGTATCTTCAGACGCTGGGTCTGGATGCTAGAACTTATTATTCGACGTCCTTCCGGATGGATTTCCAAAACAGACGCTTTGCCGCCCGTTGGATAGTTTGGTTGATGCCACCATGTCCGCAAATGGCTCATCGTGCAACCATCATAAGAAGACAGGTCATAATGAATTTGGGACCACAAGGTTGTATTATTCATCTAACCTGTAAAAAAGTAGCTCCTCCTCATCCATTACAAAAGAGGATTTCAGGATTTACAGAATCCTTTGGCACACCACATCCCCTCCTTGTTCTTGCAGGATCCACTTTCTATCGATGTTGCCGCCCATCTCATTTTCCATCGTCCGTACCGCTCTAATTAAGGAATCAGCATTGCTGTGCAGATTCCCGGACTTAATAAAATTTGGCCAGCTTTATCTTCCAGTGTATCGAACGTGAAATTAGTTCCTTCAACTTCCACGTCCATTTTAGCAGTGCATGGTACATCAACACTACAAACTTCCGTCCATATAAGAAGCATCGTAGTTCTGCCCTGTCTTCTGTAATTGACAGAAAGCGTAGACAACCAACTTTTCGACTCCGTTCACTTCCTGCGACAGCACTGCCTTGAGGGCAACTCATCACTGCATCACTGCATCGATTGACAACCCTAGTCCCGATATGTAAGGATAGGCTCTTGCTTTAAAAAATTCATAAGATCTTCCAATGCCGCGCATCTCCTCTCAAACTGAACACTATTCATGGTCATCTCCGTGAGGGGCAGCGCACGGCCAGCGCAATTCTTGATAAATCTCTGGTAATAACCTGAGAAACGTTCTGAGTTCCTATACATCTCTTGGTAACGGGTATCCCATTATTCTCTCAATCTTCAGGGGATTTGGTCTCACTTCGTCTTATATTATAACATATACAAGGTAAACAAGCTCTATATTTATGAAGTGGTAGTTCTATATATACATCAGAAGTCAAGCATCCAGCAGCCTCTGTAAGACTCACTCAAGCCACGCGTGTTGATTCCTCGGCATCGCTTCAAATATAATTACATCTTCGAAATACACCAGATATTCTTCCCCACTAGTGTTGTCCAAAATCGGTGTTGGTCTTGAAGAGCATGACGAAGACTGTTAAAAAAAAGTCGATTATTTAAATAAAAATTAAAGCAAAATTGTTACTAATACTTGACAATCTTAGTTACTATATGTTAATAATCGGTATATTCGGCTTAGTTAGGTTTCCCAAATCTAAAAAAAATACAGTGATATCTTTGTAGTAACAAGCGAATAAGTAACTGCAAGAATATTGCGCATGGCCAAGACTGAGTTTGCAAGACCAAGAGTAGTCTCGGTCCCGCATTTAGGCAATACTATTCCCCACAAACATCAGCCAACACATAATCCACCAGCCTCTGGAAGATAGGTGACGCACCGGCCAACTCGAACGCCATGCGCAGATGCTCATGTTGCCTATCCGGTGTGCTGAACGCTGTCTATTCTCTATCCTATTTGCGAATGAGAATCTAGATTAGTGAAGTAGAAGCAATTACCGACCCTATCAAGGGTCTCAATAATATTGGGAAGTGGATAGGTGTCCACTCTAGTGACAGAGTTAAGCCCACGGAAATTATTCCAAAACTGATACTAACTTAATGCTTTTTCAGAAGACCCAGTTATTATTCACTTGATACAGGTAAGGAGTACATTAGAAGAGTTGACTGTGAACAGTTACAAATATATACTATTATTATTTTTTTTTTTATATTACAATGGCCATCACTAGTAGAGTGGCTAATAAGAGAACTAGGTCATTAGGCTCGACACCTCGATCTTCTCTAATCAAATAAAAGCCTCGTAAATCTCGTCAAACTCTTCCAATAACACCTATTAGCTCCGAAGAACATGAAACCCACCTAGATAATTCACCACTAGAGGCCACTGAAGAACCTCTGTCTCAACCAGGTACATTATCACAGACAAGTTTTTACACCCAATCTCTATCAAGTGCTTTAGAATGATAGAGAGGTAATGGTGTCCGCACCGATAACAAGAGACTCCCGACTTCTCCCTATATTCGTTAAGAACATAAAACATTTTCAATTACGATGTTGTCAATTAGACAAAATAGCAGGAGCTACTTTCTCTGGAAGCTACTTATGCCTGAATAGAACAAATTACACCAAAATATCATCAGATACAGCTGAGATCTTTTGAAAAATTGTGAAATATCTAACAGAGACCAAAGCGAATTTTCATACGTATCAATGGCGGCAGGAACGAGCTATAAGAGTAGTTATAAGATATTTACACCCCTCAACTCCAACTGAAACAATAGAATAAAACTGAAAACATTAGGTTTCAAATCGCTCCAGGTAAGAAATGTTCTAAAAGACTGTAAGAAAAGCCAAGAGTAAAAGCTCCTCTACAATCATTTTTTAAAGACTTGGAGCAGACTCTAAGAATCGAAAAAATATACGAAATAACAAGATTATACTACACAAGAATAGAAGTCGAGAAGCCATATTCTAGGGGAGTTATCGTCCAGTGCCACAATTACCAGGCGGATGATCACACGAAGATATATTGCATAATCCTCAACAATTCTATCAACACACAATTCCTCTTCCATCGAATGCCACAGCTCTCACCAGTTTACTTACTTCTTTCCTTTCCCAATTCAGATCGCTTGTTACTCCTTTGTCCCATCATATCCTTTGTCATATAACCCCAAAAAACTTTAAATGACTTCTAATAAACCTGTATCCATTCTCTTTTGGAATGCGAATGGTGTTAGAAATCATACAAACGTAGACAGTGTTGTATTCCTGAATATTGAAGTGGCAGTAATTACTGAGTATTTAATTAATAATTGATCGACACTAAACAGCTCTTAAAAATACCACAATACTTGACATATCGTACAAACCAGCCTGACAGAATAGCACATGCCGGTACTGCTGTTATTGTACATCAATCCGTCTCCCATGACCTAAAACACAAGGCTTCCTACTATTCACTGCTGTCATAATCAAAACCTTCTCCTTTCCGGTTACCCTTGCATCAGTTTATGCACTCCTAACCGAACCATATCCAATGCCCAGTTCAATTCTTTCCCCGACTCCTTAGGACATCGCTTCATCTTGGGTGCACACTTAGATCCCAAGCACCAACAATAGGGTTCAAGAACAACGAATTCTCGTGGCCGAACATTGCTGCACTCAATCCCCAACGTTTGGGCACCCTTTCTTCCAACTCTCCTACATTGGTGGCCCACAGATCCTAAGCGTAATTCTGATATCCTTTATTTCTTCATCCACAGCGGCATAGGTATCCTCCATTGTTCCATTACACACCTAAACGAATTTTCCTTTGACCATAGTCCACGAATTTTTAATATTTCCCAAGAAATCCGTCCTCAAACTTTCTCCACCGTCATTCGTTAGAGACCTCGTTAACTGGATTTTTTTTCCGTCAAATCCTCTCCGACAAAATAGACCTCAACAAGAAAATGCTAAAACCTCATCTGATTTTGTATCAGAGATGACGACTCATGGGCAGTATCTAACGAAGATAAAATCGAGGAGTTCGTCACACACCTCTCCAATTTAGTCTCCGTCCGGAATCCCATCTTACCGTCACCGCAACAGTAGAGTAATTCCTTAAATCATTTATCCTACTCTCTTAGTACCCTAAAGCAGTTCATCTTTCCGAAGTGAAATTTCAAATACAAGAACTAATCCTCTTTAAATCTCCCGGATATGATCTTCTTACCACCCAGATTCTTCGAAAACTTCGATCCAAAGCAGTTATATTCTTTACATATATCTACAAGTGTATCCTATGTACCACTCACGTCTCTCTATTATGAAAACATCCCACTATTATCCTTTTCCAAAATCAGGCGAACCTCCGAACAACTTGACATCCTACAGTAGCCAGACCAGTTGACAGACCAGTAGCCTACTCTCGATTCTTTCAAAGATCTTTGAAAAGATCTCTTTGAAACCAATCCTACCCCTTATGGAATCTCCAAATCTTCTTTCCCATCCGTTTGGTTTTCAGTCAGCAGTGAAAACACTCCACTGGTCAACAAGAACTACAAGTCGTTGATCATAAACTAAGAGCCCTAAAAAACAAGCAATACGGTTCGGATGCACTTCGGGTATAAATGGTACATTAAATTAAATGAATCAAAACCTAAATATATTACCTTTATGCTCCGACGCAATTCCTGTCCACCAGTACACTTTAATTCCACCCAGCTACCTTACCCTGACACAGTCCGGTATCTTTGCTTTCTCTTAGACCGAAGACTAACATGGAACCCACTTACTACACTTAAAAGACAACAACTCAACCGACGTTATAGCCAGCTCAGTAGACTACTGAACAGAAAATCTCAAGTTTCAATTGACAACAAAATACTGATCTACAAGACTATAATGAAACCTATTTTAACCTACGGACTAGATCTGTGGGGAACAGCAAAATGTTCTAACATCAAACGCTTTCATTCCCAAGTCCTTCGAACAATGTCCTACACCACACAGGCGGATCTACGGGGGGAAGGAGGGAGGGGGAGGCTTTCGGGCTGAAGCCCCTCCCCCAAAATGGTAAAATATAACCATGTTTTATAGAAAAAAATATTAAAAACTAGCTCTTAAACTATTATTGTTCGTGTAATTACATTTAATAGCACTTCAAGAATCACTAAGACACAATGTCCTATGTTTAGTTAGTTTCTTTCTTTCTTTTTTTTTTCAAATTAATTATCGTTTTATATATGAAAAAAAATCCTTCGGGCTGAAGTCCCCCCACCAAAAATTAAATCCTGGATCCGCTAGTGCTACACATTAATATCCCATTTGTCCTACACCTTATCTTTTTTTTTTTTTTTATTTATTTATTGATGATATTTACAACTGTATTACAAGTAAAAATACATTCAGTAAATGTGTACAATAGAATATAATAGCATGAAATCATTTGTTGAGAAACTACCCACTGGTAGCACTCTAAAAATGTATTTACAAAAGGAGATCTCGAGTCCATCTTCTTTTCAGACGCCTCGGAGGGTTGTCAGGTATCGAAAAGGAAGTAGGTTAGAAACGAGAGGGTTAGGATGGTTCTGAAGTTTATTATGGAAGGAAAGGTATCTGGATTGGGCCAGGTCAGAAATATAAGGAACATTAGGGTCGTTATGGATGATTTTGTTTGTGACAAAATAAGGAGCTGTGAGGATTTTACGAAGGATTTTGGATTGTAAGGATTGGATGCGAGAGGAATTCGATGGCTTAGTGGAGCCCCAGAGCTCAATTCCGTAAGTTCAAATAGGTCTTATTGTAGTCATGTATATGAGTCTTTTGTAATTGACTGGGAGCTTAGAGCGTTTGTCTAGTAAGTGTTGGTGTAGTCGGAAACGTCGAGCTATTTCTTGTCGTTTCAGTCTGGTATGAGGATTCCAAGTTAGAAGTTTGTCTAAGTGGAGTCCAAGGTATCAAATTTGTTCAACAGGGATAAGTGGGGTATTATTAAAGGATACTGTAGGACAAGAGGACATAGGTTTACGACGAAGGGTAAAGGTGATTTGATGGGATTTATTGGAATTTATTTTGATCCTCCAGTTTTGAAACCATTCTTCAAGGTTTGTGATGTGTGATTGAAGGGTTTGGGATGCAATTGTTGGGTCGTTATTAATTGATAGGACACATGTATCATCGGCATACGTGGTAATAACAGTGTTAGGGTGGGTTGGGATATCAGCTGTATAAACTGTGTAAAGGATAGGACCAAAGGGATGGGAAAAAAGGGATGAATAGGCATTATTATGATTTACTTTGAAGGATCTATCAGTTAGATAGGAACGGATAATGAGGAAGTATGTAGGGTGTAGGAATTTACGGAGTTTGTAAAGCAGTCCTGGGTGCCAGACTCGATCAAAAGCCTGTTCTACATCGAGAAAGACTCCCGTGCAGTACAATGCAGAGGAGACAACATCCACCACACGATGGCATTGCTGGATAGTGGAATGGGATCTGCGGAATCCAAATTGATGATCTGGGATAATGTGATTAGAATCTAGGATGGGGTGCAGGCGTTTTAGGATGAGCTTTTCCAGGATTTTGCCTAGGATGACACCTTATCTTAAAAAAAGTTTTCTAAATTTCATCATAATCTTACATATCATCCAAATCCATTTACATAATCCTAAACCTAGCTTCACCCATGTCAACAATCTTCCTCGAAGGTTGAAGCGCCAGTGGCAAAAGACCTTTTGTAAATAAGCATATATAGGAGTTCTGGCAATGGCTAGATTCGTCACTCAAACCATGTATGTTTGAAGTTATAGCGCCTCTAGTCAGTCTCCGCAGGCCATTAATACCAATAATGCGGCTGATTGAGAGGCGTTGGGATCTCCTAAAGTCCTGCCTTTCCTTCCACGAGTGGGGGAGGGGAAAGGCTTGGATCGAAAATCTTGAGTGAATTAATTTTGTAAATATTGTATAAATCCATATGTGTATTTAAATAGTTATTTTGATTAATCCAGTTACTTTTTATTTATATACTTTTAGTATTATTATTTTTCTGTTTAATTTAATTTTATTTATTGTACATACTGTGAATAAGCTACTCTTCTATCTATATTACTAGTGTCCTTGGATGTGACCGATCGTAACATTTTTCCGGAATAATAATAAAAACATATTCATATGTTTTTTTTTTACTGGTGGTACAATAACAAAAAAGTACTTTTCCAGTGCTATTGAAATCCGCTTTTCTTTTAGGACTAAGAATATACCACTTGATTAGCTCCTTGGCTGCATTTATTTGTTACTTTGCAATTGATTGAGTCTGTATCCCATGAGGCTGGATCTCGATATCATTATCGAGTATTGTAAATGCAGCATTGTTCCCATTAACCTCGTTCGCAACAGATTTTAACCTACATGGTGAATTCAAACTCCTTACGTTCCACGTATAAATACCCAAATCACTATTACTCCAGTTGCACCATGAATACCGTAAAGCAGTACCCATCATGAGGCCCAAACGGAGGACTAATTTACCACTGGATATTGAGAATTTTACCTCGGGAGATCCATGACTATTTATCGTGTATGGTGAACTAAAGATATGAGAATAGGGCGTTCAAACTAATGTCACAGCAGCCTGGAGCAGCAAGTGTGGTTAGTTACCAGCAAGTCTGGAGGGCCCCTCTCATTGTTGGTCAGCGAGTCCATTGGATTTAGCCAGTAGGAACTTCCAAGAACTATTCACCAACCATATCAACATCCGCCACCTCCCCTATTTGGTAATGAGACCGCGCGATCTTTAGGTTCTTAACTTTATCAAATTGGGGGCGGGGTGACCGAATGGGCTCTCAACAGATCAAATCAAATCTCAAAAGAGATTTGAGATGATATAAAAAGTACGAGTTCGCCACCAGGTGCCGGAGGGGATTTTAAATTCCCCGCCATCAATCCCGTAAAAGGGAAAAAATCCCGTATAGCCTATAAGGCGAGGTAGGGAAGAACAATAAAAAAAAAAAAATTATCAAATTATGTTATTGCAGTCAATTGAACATGGTAGCATTTCAGGTCAAGTAACTGTTAAATTGTTTATTTAAATAACCCATGTCTTTTAGCACATATTTATCACCCTAATTTTTTTCTTCTAATTTTCGATTAAAAGGGGAAGAATGATTTCATAATTAAAATAAATAAGCAATTTCTGGTACTGCCTAGAACGTATCTGAAAATAGTGAAACTTTGAAACAGCTGAAATTTATTGAAGAAAAAATAGTGTTGAAGTGAAGACAACTCTTATATATTTTATATATATACATAGTTATCTATTTTGATTAAAAATGTAATTTTAAAAAAGCACCAATAGTAAATACATTTTCATTCAACTGGCTAACAATTTAATGTTTAATTTTAAGCGAAATAAATAACTAATATTTAAATTTCTAATTTAAAACATTATTCACTGTTGAATTGTATTTACATGTTTATATATGAGATAAAAATGAAAGTGGTGTAAGTTAATTTTGCTTTTTGTTCAAGGATTTTGTTGTAAATGTATTTTAATTACATATGTATATGATATACACATGATTAAACTATACATTATTATTAAACCATAGTTCAGAATTTTTTATTTGAAACTAAATTTTCTGTATAAAAAGCAAAATTGACAAAGCCTACAATCATTTTAATCCTCTCACATGTTGCTTTAAAGATTTGGGATGATTTAATATATTTTTAAAAGAATTTACAATTTCTTTGATTTTATTTTTAGAGATCATTAAAATTTTAAAAATATAAAATTCCTATAAATGAACTAATCTAATCTAGAATTTCTAAGTAGCTATGTACAAGATATACACAGATTTACATTTATTTTAATATACATAAAAATATTTAATGTATCCATTACTGATACATTTCAGTTACAGTCTTAGTTATCTCACATGTCACATTTTTGTTTCACATATCGGAAAAATCCAGCACGGATTCGTCAGAGGATGCAGGTGACGACACAGGGATGGAACTTGCCGCGTGTGGAAGATGTTGCGATGCTAGAAAAGATGGATGTCGAGGAAGTGCCAACTTGTGGACTTGTGTAAAAGGGGTAGAAAAATAACTTGGCGGAAAATTCGTTGATGTATGATTAGAAAATGAATTTTGAGGTAGGCTAGCATTATAGTATCTTCCAACGACTTGCATGATTTCTGTCCTCAGGCTGAACTTCAAATGAGGCGATATGCATCGCATCGGTTTTAAGAGTGAGAGTAAAAAGTGTTTATCGTCATCTTCATCGGTGTGAGAGCTATTCCGTTCGACTAAGTTCTGCTTCATGACTCCGTACAACTCTGCGATCTGCTCGTTGTCGTGTTTCCTCTTTTTCGGATGGAAATAGGAGGATTGTGTTGACAGATGTGGGATCGAGTCTCTGTTATCTTCAGACTGAATGGCTGTTTCCTCTTCTTCTTCATCGACGTTCGAGACGGCCCTTGAATGGCTAGCAACATATGTAATTTTAGTTATTATATTGATAGATAATGAGAAAAAAATTGGGATTAGATGCAGACTAAAAGAGAATATCACTTTTGTTAGTGCAAAAGGTCGTATGTGTAACAATGTTCTATGTTTATTCTATTTATACTATATTTTGTATAATTATATATTCTATATATTATTTATATATTGTATTTAAACTATATTTATACTATATACTTGATTCTCCCTTCAACACTTAAGGAGACAGCCCTGATGAAGGCCAGAACTTCAGGTCGAAACGTCGGCATAATTAAAAATAAATATTATCATTTATTTTTGCCTTCTTTTTTGACTGACTACCCCAACTATTCTTCTCTTCATTATTTATACTATACGTGACATTTTGTAGTCTACAACTGCAATCAGTAATCTGCTACTATGGAAAATATCAGAGGAAAATAAGATATGAAATGATACTAATGAATCATAAATAAATAATCAGTTTTTACATTCTTCAGTAAAACAAGATAAATGAATTTTTACATACGACCTTTTGCACTAATCACTTTTTACATCTAAATATTTGATTTAAAAAACTTATAGTATAACATTAATAATATTTTTGTAAGATACCTTTTATTGCCCATGACGGGGACGAGAAATGATAGTAGGTCATAGTAGACATACGCACTCTTGCCATTTCTCCCTGGCTTGGATTTATCATTTTTGCGTTTGTCTAATTCTCTTCTGAAACACTGACGAAGATTTTTCCATTTCCGATGCAGATCATTTGCTGTAAAGATAAAACAAAATCAAAGTTTAAAAAAAATATATATTTGGTACATGAACAAACGCATTAAGAAGTGTTCAAAAATAGAAAAAATAAAATAAGAAGAAATTTTTTACAAGAAGGCTCCAAGAAATTTCTTTTAAGGAATAACAAAACAAATAAACACTATAATTTTAAAATAAGGTTTTTAAAGGTTTGGATGCAATTGAAATGTCGATAGAAATACCAAAGATAAAACAGGTACGGTTAGTAAATATATTTTTATTTTAACTAGGCCGATTAGAATCTCATCCAAACATTTAAATTTTCTGTTAAAAAATTGAAGTGCCAGTTTTGCCATAAAAATCGGGAAAGTTCTAGAGTTTCAAATCTTAGACTTGTTGGACTATTTCTAGTATTAGTATTGATTTAAAAACGATCAATGAATATCATTGCTTTCATAATTCAATTATCAGTAGAAAAATAAATAAATAAGAAAACGCTTATATTATATTGCTCCTATATTGATATTCAATTTATGTGCGTCTAGCTGTGCCTTTATCGCGACTTCGTTCTTTTAAGTTGGGAACCAAATACAAGTGATATGACATCTTGCCCAGTAAGACATCATATGTATGATGCATTAAATCAGATGTCTCTAAATGTTTTGATATGGAGACCTAAAGTACCGCGGGCAGCATCGACAATTCTACAAACAAACGGATCTTGGTTTGTGATGAGAAAAAAGTTAGTTGTATAAATGACGCTTCGTTTGTGAAATGAACTTTCCAAGAGAAACGTATACAATATCCAAGATCCAATATTTCATGTTGCAGCTTTTGATTGATTCACTAAATTTAATATTTTTATTTTTAAATTTTACCATCTAATCTAAGAAACCTTCGTGGGCCGGATTGGAGCTGCTTGAGGGCCGTAGTATGGAGACTCCTACTTTAAATGACAGGATTCTAAGCGCACAAATTATATGAATCTCCTGATAGAAGCAAGAAAAAAATAGGTATTTTTTTATATTGCTTTTTCTTAATATTTAACCAAAGTAAAAGTGTCGCTTAGTATCAGCAAGATCTGCAGGCGAAATCTAGTTAGTCATTATGCTTACTTCACTTCTTAGTATAAAAAAAAAGTTGTTATTCAGCTGTACATTAAATTAGATAGCTCTTTACGTGGACTTTCAGCGTATTTTGCATAAATATATCTTTTTTAAGGGGCATTAATAATAGTTGCAGCTTAAACATTTTACAGTCCCGTAACTTTTACCATTACATCAGTGTTAACGCCACAGCGTTAATTTATTTTATTTTTATTTTCAACATATATCGTAAATTGTTATTTTGGTTTGTCTCATAAAATGGAACCAATTAATAATTATATGTACATATTCTTAGGCCGATAACTTATTTTGTGTAAATTCAACAGGTCAATAGTTTACACTTAAATTGGTATCGATTGCAGCCCTAGCTGTAAACAAGTGCTAGGTTTAACTCATAAGGCGGTAGAATTGACAATAGACAGTCTGACTCCGTTATATATATAAGAAAAAAAAGCTTTCGGGCTGAAGCCCCCCCCCCAAAATTGAATCCTGAATCCGCTAGTGATTCCTACTGAAAATAGGGAGGCTTTAAGAGAAATTTCTGTGGTGGCATCAGTTTTTATTATTGTTAAATGAACTTTTAAGCGAGTTTAATTTTACGTAATAAATAGAAATATAATCAATCTCATTATTTCTACTAGCCTCAAATTAAGATAACCATGATTAAACAAAATTTTCATTATCGCAGCAGAGCTGAAAGTACTAGTCATTCTAAAAAAACAATTATTTACGTCACAATCATGATTATAAATCATTTTAAATTATTTTTAGACAATGTATCTTTCTTTATAATTTATCGTTCTTTATAACATCTATTATTTATCATTCCTTATTATTTCTTAAATAATTGATCATCCTTTATCTGTCTTTATTGTTTTGCGATATTTACAACGGCGCTATAGAGCGTCTAGAGTATCTATTGTCGATGTCCCGTTTTTTTATAATTACTAAAAAATTGCGTTTAGTTTTGAACATTTTAAAGCAATACGTCTGGACATTTTACAATGTTTTCAAATTTTACAATAACATGCTACCACGTATCCTACAAAAAATATTTGGCAATATTTAGGGAACCATATTAATTTGATCTGAATACTATTTCCTGTTGGTCCCGACTTGGGTGTTTAACGGCATTTTTAGGTGTTATAAAAGCGATGCTTTTACCTTTGCTTTTCGGGTCTGTTGATTTAATCTGATCCATGCCTCTGTAGTATTGTCGTGCCTCGTAATGATAGCAGTGTCATCTGCGTAGGTTGCTGTAAGAGTGTGGATACTTTGAGCAATGTCGTGTGTGTAAGTGATGTACAGTAGTGGTGCTAGGATTGATCCCTGAGGTACACCAGCTAAAACTGATCGAATTGAGGATAGACCTTGGCCATGTCGAACGGAGAAAAATCTGTCTGAGAGAAAGGAATGGAGAATCAAGTAGTAAGTATGTGGAAGTATTGTCTTAAGCTTGAAGAGAAGCCCCTGATGCCATAATTTGTCGAACGCTTGGGCGACATCCAGAAATACTCCGGTTGCATATAATTTCAGCTCTAGTGCTGTAGAGATGTATTCATTCACCCTTTGCAATTGTTGTGTTGTTGAATGTAATTTTCGAAACCCGAATTGATGGTCAGAAAATTAAAATTAAATTCTCATTTAAAGTGATTTTTTTTTTTTCAACTACACTTTAAAATAGATCATCTGATATCCAATTTACTGGAATTGACATTTGCTTTTTAGTTTAAAAAAGAGGATTACTTTATTATGTAAAAATTTATTAATGACATTAGGGAGATTGATGACGTTTTAGAATTCTAAACAGTTGTACGAATAAGTGAATACTTTCACAAAAAGACTTTCAGTCTGGAGTTCCAATCCATCCCTCCATCCCTTTTCTCCAAAAAGAAATAGAAACTCATTTTTTTTTCGCTGGATCATATTTTTTTCTATCGGTGATCTGAGCTAAATAATTAAACAATACCTTTTTATATTTTACACAAGTGCTTCACTCCAGCTACTAAGTGTAAGCACGTGTCAAGGCAAAGGAAAAAATCATCTCTACCATTATTTATAATACCTGGATTAACCTTATTGTTCCTGTAATTACAGCTATTAAATAAAAAAAATCCTGAATCTACTACTGTTCACATCCATTAACTAATTAATTCAATGGACATCTGAGTTTATTCAGTGTCGATGTAGTTATTGTTGATTCCGTTTTTTTAGTTCTTAGTAAAAGAAACAACTACACAGCGTGTCTTGTAAGTAGAGGGAAACATTTAAAAGGTTGGTAGTAGACATTTTATTTAACATGTAAGAAATTTAAAAATAATAATTTTTTAAATATATTCCACGTAAAGTGGGCATGAAACTGTTTTTCTCCCTGAGCTCTCTCATAGAAATTGATGTGTATTTATTAGTGACAATCTCAACATTTCTTACTAAAATTTGCGTTTAAAATAAAGAAATATACTGATAGCTAGTGTTGCCCAAATGCAAGACCAAGACTCGTCTTGGTCTTGCAAACTCAGGCTTTGTCATGATATTGGTCTTGCACAAGAGTCTCACAACAGTCTTGCAGTTTATTACATTTACATTTTATTACATTTTTACTATAGAGATATTATTGTAATTTTTTAGATAGGGGAAATCTAAGTAAGCCCGAATGAAAAATTAGAGGAGTTAAATGCAAAAGTATATTGGTTATACCAATTATTTACAAATAGTAACTAAGATTGTCAAGTATTAGTAACTATTTAGTAATTATTATTACTAAAAATCGATTTTGTTTTACGAGTCCTGGTCTTGGTCTTGCACTTTGCAAGACCAAGACCGTTTTTGGGCAACACTACTGATAGCTTCAATTATTTTCATGAAAACGTATATATAAGGGATAGAAACACTATTTTTGTGTCCTGTAAGAACAAATTATCTCCCATGACAGAAATCAGGGAGGAAAACACAATTTCATAACTATCTTACATGAAATATTTGCAAAACCATTATTTTTAAATTCTTTATACTTACAAATAAATGTTGTTTTTAGGCAATTGTGTTAATTACATTGCATCCAATATCACGGAAAAATAAGAAATATAAGCTTTGCAACTGATAATTGTAGTAATTTTTTTTGAAAACACTCGTACTTTTAGATGAATGGATAGAAAACTAGATCATTCATTCAAACTACTTGAGGTGACTCTCAAAATTTTGCGGAATACGCCTCAAATTAATTAATATTGACTTAAAGTTAATTCAATTTTCTAAAAGTAGAGTGAATTTAGTACAGTTAAAGGATGATAAAAAAATTTTTTAAATAATTTATAGCATTTTTTCAAACAGAACTTAGCTGTGTTTGTCCCCTCAATTTTTTCTAGTTTACAGAGAAGTAATTGTTATTTACTTAAATTAAGTATTTCTCTAGATATCGCTTCCTATTCAACAAAAAACGTGAATCGCTTAAACAAACATAAATCATAAATTTTCTACTTTTCTACTGGTAATTAGGTTATCGTTTATATGTACTTTTTTTTGTAGATCTTGATGCCAGCTATTAACCTTTAAAATATTTCCCTCTACTTACGGGGCACCCTGTACAGAAACAACTAAACGTCATGGTGGAAACAAGGAAAAGTAATTATAAAATTCAAAGGAGCCAACCATAGGCTAAATAGTTACAGATACTCCATATAAATGTTAATATCTAGTGTACACTGGAAAATATAGGGATATCACCTCAACTCGTCACCATGACGCATTGTGGTCTGTGTGTCTTCAATAGGATATGATTTTGTGGGCTGTCATTCGGTATTACGTTACTTCATGTGATTGGTTGATTATTTTCATGTTTTAGGTACAAAACATCTACGTCATCAGAGCCCGATAAAAAAAAAACAACAGTTATATATATATATAATAATAATAATAATAATATATATATATATATATATATATATATATATATATATATATATATATATATTATTATCATTAATATTGATTATTATTATTATTAAAATATTTGGGTACATTAACAAACAAAAAAAAGGTAGATAAGTTTAACAAAAAAAATATATATATATATATATATATATAAAATTTAATATATATATATATATATATATATATATATATATAAAGAAAAAAATTAAATAAAAAGGAATATAAACTTCATATCAATAAATGTGCGCCTTCATGGAAATAATGTTTTCGAAACAAGGATTATCAAAATTAGTAAAAGATAAAAAAAGATTACTTTGAATTCATCAACAAACTCTGATGAGGTGCATGAAATCATGAAATACATAAATTGTCCGTTTTAAGAGTATAAATTGGCGTAGAAAAAATAGAATACATTTTCTTAGCACAATAGTAAATAGCCTAATAAGATTGATTTATATGAAACATAATATAAAAACGATATCCCGCAACTGTTCAATTAACGGATTAAAAACTGTCTCGTTGGTTCATGTGATTGCGAAAAAACTCATAAATACTTATTTGATTTCCACTGAATCGTAAGACAATTTGATCATAAAATCGAAAAAAAAAAAAAGATCAACTACATAAATATTGGGCCGTTTGGCCTTTATAACCTCGTTATTTAGACATGTTTGAGGTGGCAACGCCAAACGGTCCTATATTCTTGTTGCCTCCTTTATTCTCGATTTTCTCATCAAATTATCTTACGATTCAAGTGGAAAGCAAATGGGTGTTCAAGAGTTTTGAATAAGTAATTCTGTAGAAAAAAATTTCCGATTTCCACTTTAGAAAAGACCCAATTCTGAGAATTTTCGTAAATAAAACAGTTACTATTAGATAAAGCTATTCACGAAGTTTTTGGCGGATGTTAATAATTTCATAAAAAGTGGTCTGTATCAGGGAATATATGCATAAGTATTTTCTTGGCACCGCAAGACCAATCTTCAAATTTTTGAAATGTTAATGACTTACTTCTAAAATCTTATTGTTCCATAAAGCATTTTTTTTTTCAAGGAAACAGAAATATATGTCTCTATTAGACAAAAGTAAAAATGTTCATTATTATTTTTTCTTGTTTTATATTGAAAATTCCTCATTCCATTTAGAATATAAAGCCACAGATATGTGAGGAAACTTTGGTAAATTAGAAGAGCTTAGCAGGGTTGGATTTAGTCATCGATGTGATACTTGATTTTAAAATGCGATAAGTTGAACAACTATTCTTTGGTACCACCCAATCGGCATGATATAGAAAATGGACTATAAATGTATAGTTCATCTTTAAATACTATAAATATATAAAAAAATTATAAGAAATTACTTAAGGTGCTTTTGAAATAAAGTGAAACCTCTTGATACCGGACAGGCACGGTGACTGATTTTTGTCCTTTGATAAGAGGTATCATTAATGTGGAGGTATTTAAAATTTTATAAATATAAATATATGTAGATAAACTTTAGATTGTGAATGTATACATGTGTTAGACCTATAATGAATAAAAATATAACAGGATGAAGAAGGCTAATATTTGTTCAAATCTACTCCAATCCTTTTTTGAAAATGCTTCTATTTTGAGGAAATACACTTGCATTTACATATATTTGAATTTTTAATGACATAATGCTTCCAAAGGTATGTTATATTTCTTTATATATTTAAAAAATGTTGATAGATTTAATTTAGTCATTAATAAAATTGTTTTTTTTATGAAACATTCAATAAAAAAGTAAAAGTATCAGATGAAGTAGAATTCTCCAAAGTTGCTTAATTTTTTTTTTTTAACGAATCTGAGTATCTACTATCAATTTAAGATGTTTAGATTTATAATTAGAAAAGTAAGATCAGCGGTTTTTTAAAAATAGTATTAATCTAATGCAATTTTGGAGGATTAAAAAAACTTTTTCGATTAACTTTCTTTGACCGCGTCTGTTATCTAGAGCACCCTCTTCCAAAAAAAGAGGTTTCAAAAGCACTGAACTTCTCATGATTTTTCAGACCCCCTTCTAAACATAAGTAATAAACCACAATAATTTAGAGAAATCACTTTTAAGGAGTACACATTTTTAAATTGTATACAGATCATTTGTTTTAAAGATATATTTTTATACAAAATTAAAATATAATTAGAATGAGAATCGCGTTAATTATATTTAATTCTCGTTCTTAAAGAGTGATAGACATATGCTTCAATATAATTATGAAACTTGCATAATTATACAGAACACTACAAACACATAAGTGAAAAATTTCAATAATATTTGTTCTTGGAATATGACATTTATCTTTATATCAATGCTGTATTAATCGAGCAATTAATGAAAGATATCTACAGGTTTCGTTTCGAAGATCAAGTATACATAACATTTTGAGTTAAATGGATAATGGTAAGTTCAGCCGAAATAAATTTTTACAATAATTAATAGTTTGTATTGTAATTATTGAAGGCAAATGTACCCGTAATAGATAGTTTTGAACTCATTAACAGACAATGGACTTTATACAGCCAAAAGTGCAAATATCAGTAGATTTGCAGCTAAAACACTTAGGAGGATGATGATCATGCTAAACCTCAAATGATATCATTCCACAATAGCCGAATGGTAGTTGATACTTTAATGGAACAAGCCTGGGAGTTTGTTTCGTTATCAATTTGCTTTAAGAAACATGTTTCAAATTTTGATCCATTCACTTATATTTTGCCATTTCCTAGCTTAATATTGTGCCGAGTTTATTTAGAGCTTTTTTAATTCAAATAAAAAACCTGACTGTCTATTACTGGTTTCAAAAGTACTTAACTTCCCATGATTTTTCAGATACCTTCTAAATATACTTATTAAACCACAATAATATACATGAATAGCTTTTAAGAAGTACACCACACTAATCATTGTTGAAATCCTGTCAAACTCTTATACATTGACAGGATTTCAAAGTATTTCCAGAATAATTATAGCAATATTTTTTTTCAGTAGTTAGAAAAAAAAATCGATAAAAGGCTAAATCTACTTTAAATTGAATCCATCTGAAGTAAAGTTGTGGTCCATATTAATATTGAAAATTTCTCTTTAAGTGTCTATTACCGGTACATTTAAAATCTCAAATATATATATTTTTTTTTTATTTCTTTATGACATTTACAACTGTATTACATAAACACATCAAGTAAATTTGGACATAATTGATATAATGACATGAATACACTTGCTGAGTAACTACCCAATGGTAGCACTCTAATGATATGACTACATTAGGAGATCACGGGGCCATCTTCTTTTCAGACGCCTCGGTAAAGGCTAAATCTACTTTAAATTAAATCCATCTGAAGTAAAGTTGTGGTTCATATTAATATTGAAAATTTCTCTTTAAGTGTCTATTACCGGTACATTTAAAATCTCAAATATTTTTTTTTTTTTTTTTATTTCTTTATGACATTTACAACTGTATTACATAAATACATCAAGTAAATTTGGACATAATTGATATAATGACATGAATACACTTGCTGAGTAACTACCCAATGGTAGCACTCTAATGATATGACTACATTAGGAGATCACGGGGCCATCTTCTTTTCAGACGCCTCGGTAAAGGCTAAATCTACTTTAAATTAAATCCATCTGAAGTAAAGTTGTGGTTCATATTAATATTGAAAATTTCTCTTTAAGTGTCTATTACCGGTACATTTAAAATCTCAAATATTTTTTTTTTTTTTTATTTCTTTATGACATTTACAACTGTATTACATAAACACATCAAGTAAATTTGGACATAATTGATATAATGACATGAATACACTTGCTGAGTAACTACCCAATGGTAGCACTCTAATGATATGACTACATTAGGAGATCACGGGGCCATCTTCTTTTCAGACGCCTCGGAAAATATTTTTTTAAAAATTAAACCAAGCCAAAACCAACTCTGAATAAAGCGTTCATCACAAATAAATATATATTTTTTAAAGTATTTTTTTTTTAACTTGGTCAAAACTTTTTCCAGTATATCCATTTTTCAATGACCCTTAAGGATCTGCGAGCTAACGCGTCGCACCGGTTGCATTGGCGTTATCTGCGGCCCTGGTTTAAGAGGGAGGTTCTTATCAAGAGCCCTTTGCTGCAGTGAGAACGCTCTTAAAAACAACCGAGTTTCCAAATGCAATGTTTAAACATTACCGGATGACTCTCAGAAGTTTGAAGAGGTTGGCAATGGTTCAGTTGAAACGGAAGTGAGGATGACCGCAAGTGAGACGTTCGGTTATTTTGACACTTCCTGGATGCTATGATGCACCCACTGTGAAGCGCGGGAACTGCTTGTATAGAGTTTTTAAATAATATTTCGTATGCATAAATTATCATAAATCATTATTATTATAGATTCAAGGCAATTGTCAGCGGTACATTAACCTTTTTTATCCCATTATTGACATCCGTATAAAACTTCGTGAATGACTACGTCGTATCGTAACATAGAACATTTTTATAAATGATAATTCTTAGAAATTACTACTTAGATTTAGCGTAAGGGACGATGTTATTTTTTTTTAAATATTAGAACATCAGAAATGTTTAAGTTATAAAATAATTTTATTTCTATTATTATTTGACCATTTGCTTCTATGTAGTAAATGGGGGCGGGGTGGCTGATCAGGCTAACTGATTCGGAATACACGCGTTGCATGGCAACCTGATAAACCGAAGATTACGAGTTCGAGTTTCGGTGCCTTGAGCTTTAATTTGGCATTAATACCTCGCCCTCTTCCTTGCTCTGGAAAAAAAAAAAAACGTTCAGCCGAAAAGGCAAGGTAGGCGAGAAACAGAAAATAAATAAAGGTTCTTCATTACAATGCTGATTATTTGCCGGCAGGAATAATAGATTTTAGGCGTATATATCGTAATGTATACATGATCAACTGTAAATAATAATAATAATAATAGAAAGAATTTGGAGTGTAAATATAAATTTATACTTATTGTAACATCGTCGGATACTCACCAATGGCCAGTTTGGCATCCTTGTCCAGCTGATCGTAGTCTTTCCTGAATACGACACATATATCCTTCCATGCTTGCTGCTTTTTGATCTTGTCCGTGTAGTCCGGGTATGATGTGTCCCAGATGGCGGGTCGCTGCTTGACCTCGTCGATAAAGGCCTCTACGTCGAACACGGTCACCAGCTTGTCCATGGTTGCCGGCTCTAGCACTGGCCGCATCGAGCGTGCCGGCTCCCCTCCTCCCCGAGCCTGTGTTCCCGGCCCTTCCAGCGGCGGCGAGGTCGCACGAGAACAAAAAAAAAAAAAAGCCCCCTGTTCTTACTTAGCTAAAACAATTATTTTTTGTTTTTTTTTTTATTTAATACTGTTAATCATTGTCAATATATTAAAAAAAATAAACATACGTGACCAATATTTATATTCAGTAGACAGCATCCTGAATGGACAATAATGTTCCTTACGCAATAATCTTCATCCTTCCGGATAGCTGAAAATGAGCAGTTTGGCAACAGCGCAAGAAGAAGATAAAAAAACAAAAACAATTCCGGCTATCATTTTATATTGTACAATATATTATGCTATCAAGAAGTTTTATCTTATTTATTCATGCGAACTGCAACTAATGAAATGAAAATAAACAAACAAGATTAAATAAAAAAATAATCTAACTGCACGCCAAGAGGAAATGATGCGAAGGTTAAGATGGGAAATACTTGTTAATAGTCCAGGAGCCGCATGCATAAAATCCAACTCGTAAAACGTTTATTTGTATATAATCTGAAACATTAGTCTCAACCACACTAACCACGGAATGCATTTCTGTCGGTCCTGAAACTCTTACTGACCAGCTAATTAATTTAATTGAGTAATGAATTACTTCACAATGACGAGCCCATAAAACATAGAATTAGTTTTATAAAAAATAAAATAATCAAATTCTGAGTCCACTGGGTACCAACATTCTTACAATTAAAAATTGTTAATCTTCCGATGACTTCCAATTGGTTACGATTATATTACATTTCTACAGTATGGGTTTTTATTAAACTGCTTTTTTTTTGTTTAGAATCTGATTTATGCATCATAGATCCCTATTCCATTTCCCATTTAAATATAAATTTAGCTGTAAAACTTTATTTCCAAAATAGACCTATAATTAAATTCAAACCTATGTTTTTGTCATATGTTTTTGTTAAATGTTTTTTTTTTATGTTTACGTTTAGTTTTATGTTTTAAATGTTTATTTTATATATATGGATATATCATGTATTTTTATTATCCTGATCAAAGCTTATGTATAGTTTTATTATTTCAACTTTATATATTGCTATCGTTAGTTAAATGTTTATTTGTAAATGTGTTTTTTATTCTTTTCCTATTTTTATTAATTTATTTGTTTTTCAACATTATTTCCTGATATTTAATATATACTTTTTCACAATGCTGTTAATTCTGTTTTATTTTATTCAAAGTATTTCTGTACTTATATCTAGTTTATTTGCTATGTTTATTTATATTTACCTATTTTTACCTTACTATTGTGCTTCTTCACGTATTTTATTCTTCAATGTTTATATTGTATATTTTATTATATATCTTTGAAATCGTAAGTTAACTTAATTTAGGCGATTTTTTTTTTCCAACATAAAATTCTCACCCAAATTTAAGTTGTATACAATAATCTAACTGTTATCAATAATTGACTCTATTTCGTATATATATCCTATAAAAAAAAAATCTTATTTTCATATAAAAAAGTATCGTAGCTTTAGTTGTATTTTGTTTTTGTTTTCCTTATTATTTTTTTATGTTGGTTTCTTTGATTTTAAAGACAAAAAAAAAGTATAGCATAGATAAAATGTATACTTAACATTTATACATATTATATGCGAATTCGTATGGTGTATGTAAACTTTCGCAAATAAACTCCTTCTACATAGGGTTACTATGCAAGAGAAAAAAAAGAAAGAAAAAAAGGATTCTTAAACAAATAAAAAAAACACAATGAAATATAAATAAATATGGCCTCTATAACTTTTACTTTCTCTTTCCCTTTGACTGAAAATACTTATTTCTATTAAGAAGAGGGTGGCAAGTTAAAATGGTGTGATGCGAGCACCGCATAAGATGTTTACTTACCTACCGCTACTAGGTAAGGTCAGGTCAAGTTTTCAACCGAAAAACAACATTTTCATCCATTGCTCCGTCTGTATGTGCTAAGTTTATCACAGGAACAACTTGACCTGTTTTGATACTTTTATATATGTAATATACTGTAAGGGTAAGTATTGCGATCGTGTAAATTTTTCAATCTGAGTTTTCAACGGAAACACACGTTTTGGAGTACCCTGAGTCGAAATAACCAAGTCCCGAAAAATGGTCTGTGTGTCTGTATGTGTGTATGTTAGCAGCCTACCTCAAAAACGAAAAGTCCAACGAAACTGATATTACGTATTTAAGATAGGTATATACCTTAGATGTGTCAGCAACTTCTTCCATAAAATCGACTAACCGGAAGTGCCGCTTTATATTAACGTTGAAACACATTTTTACAATTTTCTCAAAAACGGCTGTAACGATTTTGATTAAAATCGGTGTATCATTGTATAATTAAGTGGTCTTTAATATCGTTTAGGTTTTATCCCCGTTGATGTCACTTTACAGATCGTAATGACCAATGTTCATAAGCATCTTCCTCTAAAGTACCTTTAGTATGGTTCATTTTAAAGAATTAACTCTCTGAGATTACGTGTTTAAGATTTGAGGTGTATACCTTAGATATGAAAATAACTGTTTCCTTAAAATCGGCAAACCGGAAGTGTCACTTGATTGGATTGAAGTATAAAAAAATTAAAATCCTTATCCAGGTCGAAAATCAATCTCCAGAAATACTAGTCAGTAGGTATAAGTATAATATAACGTTGGAAAGTGGAGAATTTCATAAAAAAAAAAAATATATATCTAATGAAAGTTGTAGAAGATAATGGAGAGTGGAGAGAGAATTATACATAATATTTTTTGAAAACTAATATTATTTTACGTAAATCACATGTTTTCAAGAAAATTGAGTGAAATTTACTAACTAAATGTAAACTTTTAAAATATTTTTAAGTTTGAAAAAGTATTTAAAATCCATCTAACCAAGCCAATGACATTGTTTAAAAAACTATTCATTGTAATTGTGTGAAACATAAAAATATTTCATAGAAACGTTTATAACCTTAAATATATTTACTGTAGTTAAATAATTCTAGATCTGATATTATATTTAATTAATTAGGCATCTATCGTCCGTTTATTCCGAATTATCATGTAAGCTTTTAGAAAATTAAATTAGTGAATAGTTTGATGAAATTTTCTTTTGTGGTATTCCAACAGCATCCATTTACAATTAGTGTGACAACTTTTGACTTGTCTATCACAGACAATGCAAATCTCTTAATTCAGTTTTTGTTAACTTTGCAATGGAAAATAAACAGCTTAATAACTAATAGTCCTACAATCCACAATTAACGGATTAATTACAGCCCATAATCAACCGGTGAAATAATAAATAGGACTTTTGTTATTTTAATGGTATTTATGATTTGTTAGCTGTAAGCTTTTAGGTTTAGCCTGATTAAAAATTCTATTCAAGAATTTTATAATAGCCCAACATTGCCAGCAAATAATTTCTATTCAAACTTGTGTGTTGCGCGCACCAGGTTTTTATTGTTGATTTTGCTAATCAAATAACAAATGAAATTTCTAATTACTTTTCAATTACCACTAATAGCATTGTTTTTGTTAGATATAAATCTGAAGTAATTTTGTCTCAAGAATATTTACAATAATAATCACTTCTTATCAAATAAATATTTTTTAAATGCAATCCATTTTTTTGTTCACATTCGAAATATTTCATCATGTTTTTAAAATAATATTTAAAAGTGGAATCGATATGGATTCACTTTTTCTTTTCTTCTCAAGTCTTTTTTAAGATTATATAATAATAATTTTTGGTATAGAAAATCATTGATGGAAATTTTACATAGTTGAGTCAACTATAAAATTATTTTATATATTTATGTATATTTTAAATTTATTAGAAAATATATATGGTCGACTGAAAAATAGCAATAATAAAATTTTGTATCGATATTTGAATTTAAATATTTCAAGCATCATAAGGCATTTAGAAGAAGAAACATGCAGGCGAAAATGTTAAAATGCTGCGAACTATAAGTTGGAACCTTATTTCTAAAATAAGTTACTACCACTAACAAATTCAGCAGGAATTTGAAATGTCGCAAGCTAAGGAACCAAAACATCCAGCATCTTATCACTGTTCCTAAGCGTCCTGGAAGCTACATAGTTGCATCAGAAGGTACTTAGCAGCTTCTCTTGCTGAGGAGGGTAAGACATTTCTTACCTTTAGCCCTTTTAAGGTATGCCGATTCTTTAACAATTTTGCTCCGCAAAAATATTTCAAAATACTTCGAAACGCAAATTTACTAATAGAAGTTTTCAACAAAAAGGACTTTTTGAATTTATAAAATATTAAAACATATGATAATTCTGCAGTAAATTTTACTATCCACCCATTCTTTAACTTCAGCAAAGGCATCATATCATGCATGCCCTGAGTTTAATATGTGCTCGAAAGATGAACTTAAGGAAGAGCAACACAACGAAGGAGTCGTAGAAGTTAAAATGATGTTTAGACGATCTGGTCAAATTAAGATACCAACATTATTAATTTTATGAACTTATGACAAGCCCGAATTTCCAGCTTATCTCAAACTTGACTTTTTGAATATAAAAGTAAGATCGTATATTCCAAACCCATTGCAATGCTTTATTGCTTTAAATTTAACCATACTTGAACCAAATGTCAGTATAAAATTTATGGTAGATGTGGTCCACAGCAAGATAACGAATGTAGTCAACCGATTAAATGTATCAACTGTTCCGATGCACACCCTTCATGGTCTCGAAGCTGTCCTATATCCCTTAAAGAAAAAGAAATTCAGAAATTAAGGGTGACCTATAGGGCACCCTATTCTGTGGCCAAAAGAACAATTGATAATAAAACTCCTATTCTTCCTCCTTTGGAGAGCTTTTCTAAAGTTGCATCTACTCCTCCAATAAGCATTAAAACGAACTAACGAATCGAGAAACTATCGTCAGTTATCAAATGTTTAGTTGAGAATATCAAAGTTTTAAAGGAGAAACTGAGCAATAGAAACAAGACTCCAATCAATCTATATAGCCCATCGTCATATCGTTTTAACCTGAATGTTCCCCTTATATATGAAAAAAAAAATCTGTACCACTACAACCCATGTAGGGTCTGGGGTTCAGTACTATTTAGGGAAAGCACTGGTTTTAGGTCAACGGTTGTGCAAGGAGGTGATTTGACCAAGAACACGCTCAACCGCCAGGTTTTCCCCCTTAATTAGTTATTTAATTAAGGGTACCCACTAAGGCTGTGTGTGCCCCAGGAGGGACGGACTCCTGACCCAAGGTCATCCCTCGGCCAATGAAACAGATAAATATATTTTCTGCCACTGAGCTACCCCGCTCCTTCTTATATATGAACCAAAAAATAATAACAGTGATCATGACTCCATAATGAATTTTCGCTCATACTATGCAGCCCCTGTGAGCAGTCTTTCTTTAGTTTGCCCACCAAACGTTGAAGATCCCAAACTAATACAAAGTTATAGACCCATCTCTCTCTGACTTCGGTTCTCTGCAAATTGACTGAAAAAATAATTAACCACCTCCTACAATAGAAACTAGAAACTCGGCATCTACTAGATAGCGAACAATGTGGATTTCAAAATTCTAAATCTACGATTCTCAATCTTTTCATATTCAATTCATTTTCAAAATAATCTTTTACGATAAACCAGTACGTTTTTGCAGTTTTTTTGGATCTGGAAAGTGCGTTCGACTCATGTTGGAGAAATAGAATTCTAAAACATTCATGGAGATTCTCGGACAATATTTTATTCTTTATACAAATTTTTTAATTAATCGGAATTTTAATGTTCGTGCAGATTCTACTTTTTAAAACAATTTTTAATTGCACAATGGGGTGCCAGAAGGATCTGTTTTAAACCCTTCGCTCTTCAATATTGCTGTTAATGATATCAGATCATTCATACCCAAACCTGTCAATATTGCCGTATACACTGACGACGTTTTGATTTATTATAGCTCTAGCGATGTCAATTTTTAACAAATCGTGGAATAGAAAACTCTTACAAGCCTAGTATACTGGACCGTTAGATGTGGTTTCAGTTTTAGCCTTTCCAAATCTACGGCAATCTATTTTTATCGCATTCGTAGATGTAGCCAACCATTTATAGCACATCTTGGAAATCCACCCTTGAATAAACGAGATTCTATTCGAAACCTGGAGTGACCATGGATTCAAAATCATCTTGGAAACTTCATACCAAAACGCTGTTGTCCAAATTGTCCAAGCCATGGAATTTAATAAAAGTACTCTCCGATTCTACTTAAGATTGTGACCTAATTTCCTTGTGAGGTTATATAGGTTTTATTACTGGTTGTTTAGTAGTATTATTGGTTAAGTTAAGGATGATTAACTTTAATAATTATCTTTGAAAAAAAATTATTGATTTTTTGTAATCAACAAAATATATTTTGCTTCCTCACTACCGAAGTTAGGGAAGCATTGTGTTCGTGCGAGAGATTAAAAAAAAATTGTGCTCAGAATCAAAAATTTCCACATGCGTTTTACGTTTTAGACATCAAGGATCAAATTTCGTTCGTTGTCTGTCTGTTTGTAGTCAAATCGATGTGACGGGTATATCATCTAGTACCGTCCATCGAATTTTCATGAATTTTTCAAGGATTATACGGATTGGTGCCTAGATGGTTCCATATCAATTTTATGAAATTCCATTCAGCACTTTCGCTTACGCACGCGCAAACGTTCTTTTTTAGATATGCCAATATTTCATAAAGGGCTCGTTCGATTTGGCTCAATGTTAAATGAAAGATAGGTACTGGTGAAAAAAATAACGTAATGTCACTTTTATTGAACTCTGTCCACTAATTTCTCTTAATTATGAGCAAATGTCCTTTATACGCCTGTATCTCTAAAACAGCATGTTCGATTTAGTTCAAATTTGGAGGGAAGTTAGCGATTGGTAAACAGATACTCATGCAGGTATGAATTTTATTAAATTCTATCCACTACTACTAGAAAAAAATACTTTTGTTTTCGGATCAGTAAACGTATTATTTGAACACGGCGTGTTCAATTTGACTCAAACTTGGAGGAATTTTGGAGAATAGTATAGACATTACCTAGAATGAATTTCATTGAATTCTATTTAATAATTAAAATTAATATAAATAATTATTAACAATATAATGGCAGTGAAATGTGAAAGGCACTGATCATATGTAGTGGAAGTTAGGTTAAGACGATATTTTTATGGGGTTATAAAATTTTAGGTTATATTCAAAGAGTTAATTTATACTGAATCGTTTCGTCGATTCTAAATGTTACTTTCATGATACTTACTGCCGTAACTTAGAGTTCGTTGAATTTTCAATAAATTTAAATTAATTTTTACTCTTAAGTTTGTAAAAAAGAATAATCTTATTTGTGACTGTGTTTATTTCTATTAAAGTTCAACTAGCTCGTTATGGCATCGAGTTTCTTTGTGATTTTCACATATACACGATTTTCACATATTACAGCTTAAATAGTTTTGTTCTGACTGAAGAAATAAAGTATTGGTTTTGTTAACTCTGAAAAAACAAAAAGTTTAGTTTTTCTTGCTGATGTTTTGTACCATCCATTTTTGGAGTGAAAACATGCCGAAAAAGGTGTTCGTGCATTTTGTATTCTGCTACTAATATAAGCATTCTCCTACGATGCGAAATAGCAGAGGGCAATAAATTATGAAACTATACTAATAAATCATAATGAAACAATTAGTTTTTGTGCTTTCCTGTAAAACATTTAATGTTTACATACGACCTTTTGCACTAACAGTATGTTCATGATATTCATGTTCAATACACACTGGATTTTTTTTTTAATCCCAAATCAGCAAATATCCAATCTACTTATGCGGATCTTTTTCGTTTCTCGTTATTCGCAGATAAACAAAACTATTTGATATCAAACCCAATCAATATATGTTGAGGGATTACTGAATTTCCGAAAACGGCTTTTTCCAAAGATTCATCCTCACGCTAAAAATTTTAGATCTTGTAATATTGATATTTTTCAGCCAATACAAACGATAAGGCTTACTTGGCAGACGCTTTTTTAATAACAACTGTTATATCTTTAATTTAACATGAGAAATATACATAATCACATTTTTAAAACAACCTATATTTTAATACATTACAAAAAGTAATCAACTGCATTAAAATATGATGAATTCAATATATAAATGTTTAACTTTTCCAAGGTAGCAAGTGTCATGGCCGCAAGTGCAGTATAACTCTCATGTCGCTCTGTATTTGTTGCTTAGTAATGTGCTCAAACTTCAAAGTTGTGGTGTAACACTTAAACAACAGTGAGTTAATAAGCAGTTTTACACTTTTACGTTGACGTACACGCAGGTGAGGTACTATTTATTAACAATAAATAAGTGATAAATTGGTGCTCATTTGGTTAGATCGAGAGGCCGTTAATTCCCTTACGTGCCTTATCATATTCTGATATGTTCACGGCCGGGGACTCTGTTTACTAACTTCCTTCAGTCATCAGGTCTTCAGTTCGAACCAAAGACATTATATTTTTTTTTTTTTTTTTTTCCAGAGACTGTTTTATTTAATTTAAATATTTATTGTAAGAAATGTTTTATTTTATTTCTGATTATAGTTATGTATATAGTTTATTTTTTTAATATTTTATTTCGTAATCTTCCATCTTTTTAATTGTTATATGTAGCAGTAGATATTTTTTTTTTCTCTCTCTTATCATAATATGGAAGATATGAATTTAGATAAGAGTTCGTCAAGTGAAGATTCGGAGGACGAAACGCCGTTTTCTGAGGTTAGCGAAACGGATTCGCAGTATTTAAAAAGACGAACACTTCAAAAACGTCATCGAAACACTCCTCCTGGGTCGGGAGCTAATTCACCCAATAAGAAAAAAAACAAATCAGCTAAACCTAAACAGTTAGCAGAGCAAAATAAATCTAAAAAGTCAACTGAACACAGTAAATCCACTAAAACTAAACAATCAGCCGAGCAAAATATATCACCACCTCAAACCAGAAGCAAATCAATTACCATAGCATCAGAGCCAACTGCACCAACCACCACTAACACCAATAATCCTGTTTCCGTTAATAAAATATCAAGCAAAATTCCGGAGCCTCAAGAGTTTTCTGAGCCCGAGCCGCCACCTATTTTCATATCTAAAATCGATAACTTCGTTACATTTGGTCAAGAAATTGCCGGTCTGATTGGACAGACCAATTTCCGCTGTTTCTCCAGAGTTAATGATATCAAAATAAACACAAACTCTCGAGAAAATTACAAAACACTTATAAATTATTTTACGTCCAAAAACTATGATTTCCATTGTTACCAATTAAGACAAGAAAAGCCATACCGAGTGGTGTTGAGAGGACTACACTCAAGCACCCCAATATCTTTCATCAAAAGTGGCCTAGAAGAAATAGGTCACAATGTTAGGCACATATCATGCGTACTACACCCAACGGAAAAATATCCTTTACCACTATTTTTCGTCGATTTAGAGCCAGCCAGCAATAACATCGAAATTTTTCAAGTGAAGAGGCTTATATATTCCACCATTAAATTTGAAGAGCCTAGACAAAAGCCTATAATAGTGCAATGCACTAAGTGCCAAGACTTGGGGCATACAAAGACTTATTGCCATCACCAGGCCAGGTGCGTGAAATGTGCCGGCCCACACGCATCAGACACTTGTCAGAGACCTCGAGACCTGCCTGCGAAATGTGCCCTTTGTGGTGAAGAACATCCAGCAAACTACAAAGGATGCAAAGTTTATAAACATTTTTATAAGCAGAGAACTCAGAACATAGCCTCGAAAAGCGTAAAACTGACCCAAGAAAGTTTTACCCATCTACCTGAAATTGATAATCCATCAGATTTTCCAGAATTGCCAAAAACGACTACTCAAAATACACAGCTAGCGTCTACTTCAAAAGAAATTGATCAACCTCAGCAGGACTTCAACCTCAGCAGAAAAACACCAATCACTACGAAGAAGCAGCAGCCTCGAATTCAGGCGCCTCAAATCTCCCAATGCAAACCTCAACCTCACAATCCCCAATCTCATCCTCCACGTCAGCAAACTCTCCCTCATCATATACCCTTACGAGTCAAATTACCGCCGCAGCATCCTCAACAGTCCCATCCTAACGCCCAGAAAAGAAGTGCAGCACAAGTACCTTCCAATCTAGACCCACCTCGTGCACAACGACGGATCCCGCCCTCAGCTAATATTCCTAATCCACCACAAGAACCTATCCTGAATCCAATTCACAATCAACATCCATCTGATATAACCTCCATTCTTTCATCCTTCCTATTGGACCTCCAAAATACCATAAAACCACTTATCACTCTTCTCACCAGAATCCTGACCGAAATTCCATTCAATTTCCCACGATGAGCACAAAGCCCCTAACTATCCTTTTATGGAATGCTAACGGACTAAATAACCACCGTGACGAACTTGACTTATTTCTTCATAATAATAACATTGACATTGCTTTACTGACTGAAACTCACTTCACTAAACGAATACATTTCTACATACGTGACTACTTCACTTATAGAACTGATCACCCAGATAACACCTCCCATGCCGGTTCTTGCATCCTTATACATAAATCATTACCCCATTCCCTTATTCCTTCAACTCCAACTGATGCCATTCAATCAACTTCTGTAGTCCTTTCAACTCGCCCTTTCCATCTCACATTCTCAGCTGTATACTGTCCTCCTGGTAATTCCCTCTCCTATAACCTCCTTGATACCTTATTCCAATCCCTCGGATCGCGCTTTATTGCTGGAGGAGACTACAATGCTAAACACCAACGATGGGGTTGTCGAACATCCAACCCCCGCGGTAACATCCTATCACGTGTTTCAACTTCCAACAATTATTCAATCCTTTCGCCCATGAGTCCTACTTATTGGCCAACATCCCTCAAAAAACGTCCCGATATCCTAGATATATTTATAACTTCCCAGATCTCCTCCTCACAAACCATAATCAAATCCCTTGATGACCTTTCTTCAGACCATAGTCCAGTTCTGCTTTCACTACATTCGAGCTATGCTCCTAAACCATCAACTCCTAAATTGATTACAGGACGAGTAAACTGGGACGAATTTCGTGATGATTTGGAAAACAAACTAGACTTAAAAATTCCGCTAAAGACAAAAGACGACATTAATGGTGCCATTGAAAAACTGACAGCGTCAATAACAGACAGTATAAATAATAATACTTTTATCAATAAGTTTAACAATTCACAAAAGACTGACTTGCCACAGCATATTCGTATCTTATTGAAGGAAAAACGCAGAGCAAGATCGAAGTGGCATAGAACCAGATATCCAACAGATAAAACTCATTATACCCAACTGACTAACAAACTAAAATCTGAAATTAAAAAATACAAAATTCAAAATTTACTAAATTTTACTGAAAAACTTACACCTACCGACAAATCACTATGGACGACCACTAAAAGGCTCCTGAAATTTAAAGACTGTAATCATCCGCTTCTTACTGAAGCTCAAACCTGGTCCAAATCCGATGAAGAAAAATCACAAATCTTTGCTCGTCACCTCTTTAAAACCTTTAATCCACACCCCGATATTCTTAACCCAAATCACCTTGAATGTATTGAAGCAGAACTGGATATCCCACTCCAAATGTCTCTTCCACCTAAAGCCTTTCATCCTTCAGAAATATCCGACATCATTCAAAGGTTACCTTCCCGAAAAGCTCCTGGACACGACCTAATTACATCCCAGATCCTAAAACTCCTTCCTCGGAAAGCCATTCTATTCCTTACTTATATATATAATGCTGTACTGCGATCAACATACTTTCCTGACCCTTGGAAATTCTCTATTATCAAAATGATACATAAACCCAAAAAGCCACCAGAAAACCCATCCTCTTATCGCCCTATCTCCCTTTTACCCATCCTAGGCAAAATCCTGGAAAAGCTCATCCTAAAACGCCTGTACCCCATCCTAGATTCTAATCACATTATCCCAGATCATCAATTTGGATTCCGCAGATCCCATTCCACTATCCAGCAATGCCATCGTGTGGTGGATGTTGTCTCCTCTGCATTGGAGCGCGGAATGTACTGCACGGGAGTCTTTCTCGATGTAGAACAGGCTTTTGATCGAGTCTGGCACCCAGGACTGCTTTACAAACTCCGTAAATTCCTACACCCTACATACTTCCTCATTATCCGTTCCTATCTTACTGATAGATCCTTCAAAGTAAATCATAATAATGCCTATTCATCCCTTTTTTCCCAGTCCGCTGGTGTTCCTCAAGGTAGTATCCTAGGTCCTATCCTTTACACAGTTTATACAGCTGATATCCCAACCCATCCTAACACAGTCATTACCACGTACGCCGATGATACATGTGTCCTATCAGTTAATAACGACCCAACAATTGCATCCCAAACCCTTCAATCACACATCACAAACCTTGAAGAATGGTGTCAAAACTGGAGAATAAAAATAAATTCCAATAAATCCCATCAAATCACCTTTACCCTTCGTCGTAAACCTATGTCCTCTTGTCCTACAGTATCCTTTAATAATACCCCACTTATTCCTGTTGAACAAATTCGATACCTTGGACTCCACTTAGACAAACGTCTAACTTGGAATCCTCATACCAGACTGAAACGACAAGAAACAGCTCGACGTTTCCGACTACTCCAGCACTTACTAGATAAACGCTCTAACCTCCCAGTCAATTACAAAAGACTCATATACATGACTACAATAAGACCTATTTGGACTTACGGAGTTGAGCTCTGGGGCTCCACTAAGCCATCGAATTCCTCTCGTATTCAATCCTTACAATCCAAAATCCTTCGTAAAATCCTCACTGCTCCTTACTTTGTCACAAACAAAATCATCCATAACGACCTTAATGTTCCTTATGTTTCTGACTTGGCCCAATCCAGATACCTATCCTTCCATAACAAACTTCAGAACCATCCAAACCCTCTCGTTTCTAACCTTGCTTCCTCTTCGATCCCTGACAACCCTCAGAGGCGTCTGAAAAGAAGATGGCCTCGAGATCTCCTTTTGTAAATACATTTTTAGAGTGCTACCAATGGGTAGTTTCTCAATATGTGATGTCATGCTATTTTATTCCTTTGTTCACATTTACTGAATGTATTTTTACTTGTAATACAGTTGTAAATATCACCAATAAAAAAAAAAAAAAAAAAAAAAAAAAAAACTTTTCCAAAGAGGTACGTGATAGTTTCCCCCGACATAAATGAGCAGTATCCTCTTCAGTTAATTACCCAATACATGATACAGTGATCACTCCATAACATAATCTAGGAAAAGTGCAGGAGGCAGTATGGTAGGTCTACTTGACTGACGTAGACCTGGTTTTGGAGGGATCACGTTAGGAAGATCTGCGAGTGCCTCCTGAGGTACTGAAGGCGAAGCTGGAAGGTCTGTAGGCGGAACTTGAGGGTCTTGAGGTGGAAGTGGGAGCTGAAGGTCTAGAACGTATGGATCGTTGGGAAATTGTTGGGTCAGAGCGGGTAATCCCGGAATTTCATACAGGAATATTTTTGGATTAAATGTAACATCCTTTTGTGGAATAAGAGTGGCGCGTAGTTGGTCAACATGGCGTTTTAGAGTACTCCCGGATTTATCCATCATTACTATATAGTGACGTTCTCCCAACTTCTTTAGCACCTTGCCGAATTCCCAAACATACTTGTTATTTTGAAAAAAGCGAATCTGGATTCTCTCTCGCACATGAAATGATCTCACGCCAATAGAAGGCTTACTAATTGAAGATTGATGTTCGACCGGAAAGAAATCATCAAGACGTATCCGAACTTTACGATTTAAGTATGATTCTGCGGGTGACTTTCCACAAACAAGTGGAGTAGATCGGTACCTGAACAAAATTCTCCTCATTTTTCCTGCCGTTGAGACATCTTTGTCAGCAATAGACCTAAGTCGATGCTTCAGGAATTGAACGTGACGTTCATCTAAGCCATTTTTAGCGGGGAGTCCAGGAGCGATGAACTTCTGTAGAATGAATGGAACTCCTCACTTTGAAAAATTGTAGCATTATCTGAGACGAGAACATTGGGGAATCCGTGGAAAGGTAAGATGTCATTTAACAGCGATATCGTCGAAGAACTGGTAGGTGAGTTTTTCAAAACTTTTACTTTTGCCAACTTGAATTTGGCATCAATACCGATTAAAAAGTGGTAATTATCGAAGGGACCAACATAGTGAATTTCCAAAATCCATTGTTCCACAAAAGGATGTTACATTTAATCCAAAAATATTCCTGTATGAAATTCCGGGATTACCCGCTTATTACTTTCCCGGTTATTACAGAGTTCATCCCAGGGGTGAAGTGGCGCTTTCAGGCGACTTGATGTTTTTAAAGCACTCTTTTCGCATCCACAAACAAGTCTTTATATGTCCCGGTCAATATCTGGCCAGTAGATGTACCGACGAGGTAACTGCTTCATCTTCACGATCCCAAGGTGTATTTCATGGAATTCCAACAAAAGTAAGGTGACGTAGCAATGATGGTGTATAAACCCGGCATTGTTCGAAGGAGCTCTGGATAGACAGTCTACGTTCTTGTTATCAAGAACAGTGTATTCAGTGTATTGCTTATTCTGAACAGTGTAGTCGAATCCCGATAAAAACGACGCAAAGCGCAGTAGTTGTCATTTGCGGCAAAGCTCTGTTATGTTGAAAATTTCGTGCCAATGGTTCATTGTCCGTCACTAGAATGAAGTGTTTCCCAAATAGGTATTTGTAAAAATGGCTTACCCCGAACATTATAGCAAGTGCCTCTCTGTCCAACTGACTGTAGTTTCATTCCTCAGTAGTTAAAGAACGCGAAGAGTAGGCGATCGGTTTTTCTTCTCTCTTGTAGAAATAGCTGAGTACTGCTACAACTCAGAACGGGCTCGCATCGGTATTCAATAACACCGGCAATGCTGGATTAAATGGAGCTAAAACTGTGTCGCTGCACAATTGTTCTTTGAGCTTAATAAATGTTTATTCGAAGACTGAAGTCCAAACAAAACGTTACGGAGTAATCACCTGAGAGGATAAGAAATTCTTGAAAAATCCGGAATGAATTTAGAATAATATGTTATAAGGCCCAAAAAACGTCGAAGATCATCCAAATATGTAGGGCGAGGTATTTCTTGAACAGTAGTGATCTTTTCTGGAGATTTGTGAATAAGTTTATCATTCACATCATAATGTGCTCTAAATATTCTACTGTTGTTTCGAAAAATGCACACTTGGCGCGGTAAACATGTAAATCGAATTCACATAATCGTTTTAATAATGTCCGTAAATTTTCCAAACAATCTTCTGGTGTAGGACCATGAACAATAAAATCGTCAAAATATGCTTCAACGCGAGATAGCTATCTAATTATTTGTGCTATACGTTTATTGAATTCAGCTGGCGCATTTTTTATGCCAAAACTGAGACGTTTCACCTTGAAAATTCCACGATGGGTCGAAATAGTCTAGATCTTAGAACTATCTTCATTCAGCTGGATATCTAAATATGGTTCATATAAATTGAGCTTGCAGAAAAACTTAGAATTCCGTAGGTTTTTTAAAACCTCGTCGGTTCACTTCATTGGGTAGTTTGTATTTACAAGCCTTTCATTAACCCCACATTTATAGTCGACGCATAATCGTATCCCTCCGTCCAGCTTGGGTATAACTACTAATGGTGACCCCCATTCGCTCGAAGATATAGGTTCAATGATCTCGGCTACTTCCAATGCGTTCAGTTCTTTTTAAACGCGATCCCTCAGAGAGTACGGCACGTCTCGCTCCTTTGTAAAAATGGGTTTTGCATCTTTGTGCAATTCCAAGGTGATTTGAACAACTGGAAAACACCCTATTTTCTCCTCGAAAACATCTTGGAACTAATGTCATCGATTATTGAGCTGATAGATTTAACTGTAGAATGTTGCCCTGTAAGCCCAGCATTATAGTCCAGATCTTTCAAGTCAATGACCAGGTCTCGAATCCACAGTCTACCAACTAAGGCTGCATAAACTTCGGGACGATATAAAGATGTCTTTCAATTTTTTATGTTTATATGATACTTTTATAGTAACTTCTCTCTTTGGACTGATTGCATTCCCAAAATAAGAACGAAACGCTATGTTCCATGGTTTTATTGGTGAATTCAATTTCAATTAGTCAAATTCGTCTTCTGACAGAAAGGTATAACGAACTCCAGAATCCACTTCAAAATGTTGAAATCTGTTATTGATAAAAACTATAGCTATATCTGGTCGAAATCTGGAACTATTTCAAATAAATCTACAATGTTAGATAACTTACTATAGATGTTATACATTATTTACGCTATAGGTATGATATAATCGTGGATTGTGGACTGTAGTGAATAGTAAATTAGTCAAACTGGGTCTCATCTCGTATGAATTTTTCATGCAACTTGTGATGCAAACTTCATTCAAAAAACGCAACGCAAACCGTAGCGATATGGCCTTCATTTCCACACACCTCACAATAAACATTCTGTCGTTTTACTCTGGCAGTCCGATAACCGATGATTAGGCTTCCCACACCGGAAACAAAGGCTCTCTAATCCTAAGGCGTTGTAGTCAGGATGTTCGGAACGGTATGATGAACTCTTTGAGCGAGGACTGCTGCCACGTTTCGAAATACTGCTCCTGTAATAACGGTTGTCGACTAAACTGCTAGAATGGGGACTTTAACCTGTGCCCTGGAAAGAATTTGAAATCGCGTGTGCATCTTCACAAAAGCTCGAAGTAGTCTTGGATTCTGAACGCGATAATACTTTGCTTTCTATTCGCTAGACCTTTAAACCCGAGGCTTTCGTAAGCATTTACTTGAAAGTGGTAACAGTGGCCTGCAAAAATTGCTCCCGGATCCAATCATCACGGAGCCTTCTTATGAACTGGGCTCGTAAAAATATATCTGTGACCGATACTTGACGTTTACATGAGCACTGTATTGTGAACTTGCATTCTGCTAAATCGCGTCGAAGTGCAGCTATAAATTGTGGTATTGTCTGTTCCCCTTCGTAAATATTTAAAAAATAATGCTGAGCCACTACTGCACTCTTTTACTTTTGGAGTTAATAATTGAAATAACTCGATTAAGCCCTTACGACAATAAATAACACGACTTAATCGGCGTCCCCGGTCCGAGAATCGCGGCTAGTTCATTATAATGTTTTAGCCCAATACTAATGGTTAATATTTGTGCCTTTTGGTCACCATCTTTAATATTTTTCATGTCTAAATAGTTTTCGAAAAGGTATAGCAAGAAAATTTTTCATTTATCTAATCGAAGTTTTCGAATGGCTGAATATGTAAAGAATCTAAATTATTTGTCATAACTGGAGGAAGACTAGTAACAATTTGTTGAATCATATCCTGTTGTTGTTGATTGAATACCTCTAATAGTTTCTTTGAATTGATCTGCATACATAGTTACGGTTAGAAATTGAATTATTTTGAAAATAAAAATTAAAGTTCGAATTTAAACTGTGAGTTGATAACAAATGCTTATAAAAACTTGAGTATCAGAAATGTTGTACTTTCACCTCGTCGCCAATTGTTATATCTTTAATTTAACATGAAAAATACACTTAATCGCATTTTTATAACAACCTATATTTTAATGCATTACAAAAAGTAATGAACTGCATTAACATGTGATTAATTCAATATATAAATTTTTATCTTTTCCAAGGAGGTATATAACAAAAATAATAATCTGAACATATTACTTTATTTACATGTGATATAGATTGTTGATAATATTAAATAAATGAATAAAATCGTATGCGTTGTCCTGCTACTACATCATTGCCTCCCAGAGACACAGTCGCGACTATGTTTCTGAAAGACTGAAATATAATGTAAACTTTAGTAAAAAAATTCTCTCTAAGTACCGAGACGGAAACTTCACCGAACGACTACTAAGTTTGGTTGGTATTATTGGTTTATTGGTACTGGGACTTGAAGAGGATACGTTAGTCTCTACAGGAGAGGTTTGTGCAGAACGATGGTTTGGTTCTGTTGTATGGCCATGTTCGTTTCTGTTCGTTTATCTGCTTTTCAATTGCAGTGTGAAAAATTTGTCAGATATGGCAATCACTTTGATGGGTCCTTCATAAGATGCTTCCAAGGGTTTCTACATTTGGTCAATCCATTCAAACACATGAGTACAATTAGTTAAATCCTTGTGAATTAAGAATGACTTGTTGGTCTTGTAGTAGCGATACAAAAGTTATGCATCGTTTATGCGTTGAAGTTGCTGTCCAAGAAATTCGATAGTGCTGCCGTATACCAATGGTGCGTGGATACACCAGTATCGGGGTTGAATAAGCCTCGAAAACCCAGAAGAATCGTTGGTAAGGCCTATGACTATTTTAGTGAACCATTTGCTTCCAGAGCAGTTTTCATGGCGCAATCGTCTTTCCACTTTCCCATTACAATGAGGGTGGTAAGGAGTTGTCCTCCGCAATTTAATTCCACATAAATAACTTAAGTTTTTTAAATAGGTTAAGTTCGACAATTTGAAGCGAACCTATTCAAAAACTTAAGTTATTTAGTTCGCTTCAAATTGTCGACCTTGGTCAGATGTGAGCGAGGATGGAACGCCAAAGCGTGCAATCCAATTGTCATAAAATGGTCTGGCGACAACTTCTGCAGCGATTTCTGTAGGGAGTATGGCTTCTATTCAATTTGTAAATCGGTCTATCACAGACAGTAGATAGGTGTTACCTTGAAGGAAGTAATGGGCCAATCAGATCGATGTAATATTGTTACAAAATATTCCAAATGATGATTTTGTGGGTCGTATTACTTTAGAATTTTGGCAAACTATCTAAGGTCTGGCCAAACAAATCGAGCATCAACTTATTTGACAGCGTCTTTTATACCCAGGTGATTTAAATTGCGAATTTGTTCAAAAAACAATCGACGAAATGTTTGAGGCATGAAACGTATTACAGGTTCAGTAGAAATGTCACTCCACAAGCTGTTTCCACTTGACAGTTGATAAGATTTAAGTTCTAGAGATTTTTCACCTTTCTTCAGTGACAGAAATTTAGGATCACTGGCTTAGGCTTCAGTTACTTTATTTATATCGGTGGTCAGCAACCACTTTGAGTTTGCCATATATATGTCTAATGTCAGTAGAATACTCAGAAATGTATTGTAAGCCTCTTAATGCAATGGAGTTGCTTTTCATGTTTTTGCATGAAGATCTAAAACACTGTATATTACTAACTTTCTTTCTTCAAGTGTGTGTTTGAAGTGTTTGACTGATTCGTAGATGCCAAATAATTCTCGGCCATTTTAATTTCTTCTCAGGCTCAGTATTCCATTTTCTTTGACATCACAGACGTCGTTATTCTCTTTAACCACGTCTTCAAGACATAGAGGACGCTTAGTGGTACTCATAGTAGAGATATCTAGAAATTCCATTATTTATATTGTCAGACCAAGAACCTTAACATCAGCAAGGATAGTGTAATTGGCAAATGTGGATGCTATAATAGGAATGCTAACCAGTTCTCCAACGTGCCTCCACAGCCAAGGGAAATACTTCAACAGCGTGCCTGTTGCCGAGGATGATGAATGAGACAACGTAGAGTCTGTTCAGCAAGAAACACCCACTGTTGAGTGTGAAGATGCAATGGACGTACAATGCTTGTTAGGACTTTTACGTCCAAAGAGGATCAAAACGTGAATCCATATAAAGTTGTGAGTGTGATATTAATAAGTTGTTGAGAACAGTGATAACAATGAGGTTTCTAATTATATGCATTTAATATAACAGATGAGAATATAATTATCGTGAAATTTTTTATCTGTAAAATATAATATTAAATTTTTACAAGTAACACTTTTCTACTTTACCTAATAACTAATTTTGAAATATGACCACACATATTATTAGACAAACTAGCAAAAGTTGTGGTCAAGAAAAACAACTTTTTCTGAAAATGACATTTTACGAAAAATTATAAAATGGCTGTAACATATATATTCTAGATATATTCTAATAGGTAATTTAAGTCTCTACAACTTTTTATAAATGAATTTCTTTCGCTGATGCATAGCTTAGAAGATATGAAGGAATGTTTGATGAAAAATGTTAGGTTAAATGATTTTTTTTTTTTTTTTCGAAAATGCCAACTTTTTTCCGAAGGTATAAATCGAAAACAGTTGATAATTCGGAGCGTAAGTACATGGTACTTACATGCGCGTAAGTACCATAAGTAGGTAAGCCGATACTAGCGTAAAAGTAATGTTTCTCCACCTGATGAAGTAAGCGACATTATCCAGCGTGGTGTACTGCCTCAGATCCATCACATCGAGGTTTGGGTTATTGACCACTATGGCAGCCCTGGGCCTACTCTCTCCACTGCTCAGGGCGATAACCCTCGATGCGAGGCCGAACCCCGTGACCATGTTCCCACGCCAGCATGGTTCTTGGACCGCCATGATGTCGAATCGCTGGGAGAGAGCTCGAAGTTCATCTACAACGATGCGTCGGCATATTCAGTTGGAGGATGGTGATTCTACTCATAAAAAGTCTTTTTTGCCATCTCCTTGGCCCACTTTAAGTGCACAATGCATTCACGACTGCTTGCCTTGTGCTTCTGTTGGCTAGATGGGACATCGGCCCGCTCGCAGTTTATACAGGTCGGACCAGTCAACTCTTTTTTTTTTGGGACAGTCCTTAAGCATGTGGCCAATAGTTGCACACCAGATACAGACTACGCCATCTACTGGGCAAGTTGTCTTAGTATGACCGTAGCCCTGACACTTAGTGCACCGTGGAGCTTCGATGTAGTCTTTAAAGGACATCGACCACCATCCTCCATCTAAGTTTGCTGTCTCTAAGAGTATAAATCTAACCATTGGATGAACTTCAATCACCCAATTCTTAGTAAAACCATTCCTTGCTATAGAAGAGAAAAGAAGCCGAATGCCATCAGAAACAAGTAGTGTGGCGCCCGATTTTTCAGGTATTCTTCCCCACAGAAATTCCAACAACTGCATAGATGTCCAGCTTTGAGGCACACATTTTACTTCCATCTTGGGCTTCTTCTTCATAGCAAGTTTTGCTTGCAGTCCTTTTTCACGCAGCCTCTGCCACCCGATTATTTTGGTGTCTTCGGACCTATCATCCATGCGAATCAAGACAGAGCCTGCCTTCTTCACTCGGACTATGGACGCCTTCACACCTACTTCATCCGGCGATGGCAAGCCATTAGTAATGTCTACCGGAGTTATGTCTACTCCGCTGATAGTGACATATGTAGGTCTTGGCGTTTGAGTCGGTTTAGCTGGCAATGATTTTACTATTTCCGCTATTGATTTTGGTTTACCTTGTTTGTCGATTGGATTTTCCTTTGCATCAGGCTCTTTTTTGCTGGCAGCGTTCTTTCTCTTCTTTTTCCTTTTACTTACTACCACCATGAAGGATTCAGAGGCAGCTGAGGATCCAGCCTAGTTAATGTTTTTTTCGGCTTGTGTCTGAGGTTCCTTTGAACGTTTAGGTTCTCGATGAGGTGCTCCAATTGACGTGGTGAGTGTATCGGTAAATTTTGGCGGAGATTAATCTGCTAAATTTGTTTCAATATATCATGCACCTTCTGTGACGAAAGCTGACTATTATTCATTACATATTTTTGTTTTACTAAATGCCTTTGTCGTTGGCTATTAAATGCCGTTGGCCATTCGGCTCCTGGCAGCCCAATACAGCTCCGCCATGATTCCTTTGTTTGAATTTGTGTCGATCCCATCAGAATTACTGCGGACATCTGAGAGATCGGGGCAAACCGAGATGTGCAGGTCGAACATCTCGTCCTGTTAGAAAAGAGGGCACACAGGTCTTTCCATTACTCCAATCCTATGTAAATGCCTTTGCAGATAATCGTGCCCTGTTGCCATGTAGAAATTCGCCACCGATTCTTTCCTATTTTTTGTTTGTTTCATCGGCTCCTCTGTTAAATATTTCCATTTCCCCCCCGCTGCCGGTCGCTTTTGCCAACTCTTGTTCTCTTCCTTGTAAAAAGATATTAAAATCCTTTTAACAGATTCGTAGGGCAGCTGGGGATTATTTTGTGGCATTTCTGTGCGAGCACATTAGCTTTTTCGTTTCCTGGTAGACCGCATTGGCTTGGAACCCATTGGAAAGTCACTCGGATTCTTTCTTTAATTAAATTCTTAATCTGATTTCTTGCACTTGTGACATCAGGATGGTCCAGTTCATTGCAGATCGACAGTATGGCTGCTTGTGAATTGACAAAGATCATAACTTGGGAATAGGTGAGTTGTTTCTCTATTGCAGTCAATGCTGCCGAAATGGCTTTCACTTCTCCATCAAAGTTTGAGCCACGGCTACCAGCAGGGATGGATAACATAACATCTTGGCAGTGTGCTCCTGCTCCTGCATTCCGCGTAGCTGTTTAAGCGGAGCCGTCGGTGTATATGTGGAACCGATTCTGCTCGGAAAAGCGGGTATCCATTGTTTCCATAGCAATAGCTTTCGATTCCCTTTCAGGTATTTGGTGTTTACTAGCCGTGACTCTGCAATAAATTTTTCCTGGTCATTAAATTTATTTTAAATTTATTAGGCAGACTCATGCCTAGATCTATGTGTTTTCTTTCCAATAGTTCTCTAACTTTTATTGTTAGTGGTTTTTGCGTCTTGAGGAGGTGGACAGATGTTTCTTGAGCAGCCCAGCACTTCATACCAAGTTTTTTTTCACTCTGTAAGGCTGATAGCTGTCACTTCTCTTCTTGTTTGAAGTGATTCTATTCCCGTTTGTTTCTGAAGAGCTGCGATTGGTCTGGATTTAGCCGCCCCGGTAATCAGTCTCAAAGTCTTGTTTCGCACCACATCCAAGGTATGCAGTGAGTTTTCTGATGCAGTCAATAATATTTCACTACCATATTCCATTACTGGTCTTATGTAATACTTGTATGTCTGGGTTAATAATTCTTCGTGAGCGCTCCATTTAATTCCTGCCAGTCTTTTTAGCAAACTTAATCTGCCTTCTCCTTGCTCAATTAATTTATCTAAATGGTTCTTCCAACTAAGTTTGTAGTCTAACTTTATACCCAAGTATGTTCCAGAATTAGTCTGAGACAGCTTCTCATTATTATATATAATTTCTACTTCGTGTCTTTTAGTCAAGAGAGTAAAGATTTTTTAATGAGTTTTGAGAGTATTAACCTCAAACTGGTTGTCCATCGTCCATTTATGCAATGATATTAGTACAGTATTTAAGCAGAACTGAACAGCTTTCATGTGACTGCTAGTAGCCCAGATAACTAAGTCGTCTGCATAGAGAACTGTTTGAACTCAGGGAATAGCTTCTAGTATTTCAATTACATCGTTAATCATTATACTAAACAAAATTGGACTGATTACATATTTGTGGCATATCATAGACAAATTGTTTTATTTTTTTTAAAGTTTTGTTTATTGGAAAACAATTAGATATGTTTATGTTAGTAAGATGACCAGTACTTCATGATAGGAAGTCATACACATCAGTTTTTTTATTTCAACTAATAAAATGTACCTATATATTTTCCAAATAAACCAGCATGAAGGTTCATTTTACGCCATCGTGTCTCTAATTTTATTTCAAAATTATTTTTTATATATAATAATTTAATGGGAAATTGTTTAAAAAAAAAAAAAAGGGAAAATGCTAGACAATATTATATTGACTGTATTGCAAGAATGTAAGTACATGGTACTTACAAGAGTGCAAAGTGCATAGTAATTACAATTTTTTTTTTGTGTGTAATTTCTTGGCATGAGTAAAATAAATTTATAAATAAGTTATTGCAACAAAAATTCTAAAATTTCGAATCTCCATAGTATAAGTTATTACACGACGGATACTGGAATTTCGCTTGATAAATTATCTTGCGCCATTGACTGCCAAGGTCTTAATGTAATCGAAATGTCATTTGAACCCTGTACTGATAATTAATACAAAGATCGGCTGCGGTAACCGGTGGCTTGATTTCGATCGCTGAACAAAAAAATTCGCAAAATCCCAGTGAGAAGCTAAATTTAAAAAAAAAGATATTTCTCCGTGATAATCTGATCCTCTACGAACAATCTAAACTTGTACTTTTAAAGTTCTTAAGCCAGGATCTGATAATAAAAATTTTAAAAGGTTTCATAGCGAGTTTTAAAATGTTTCTGCTAAATTTATTTTCATCACTTAAATAATTATTAATTATAGTTTATAAAATATTATAAAAGGAATATAATTTATTGTATAAACCTGTATTTTATATCCATATTTAAAACCTGAGAAAATTAAAATAAAATAATTGCACGCTTTGATATAGTATATGCTATCTGAGGATCAAGAAATATAAATTCTAAACGTCACACTGAGAAATCTTAGCAGTTCCTTCTGTCTGATCTCTTCAGTTCAGCTTGGACTGCCGATGGGTGAGGTTTCTCGTCAGGTCAGTTTTTCTCATTACATTATGTATAAATATATGACATTATATATCACTGGAATACTTTGCCAAGTTGGTTTAGTTATTGAAAAGTGTATAATCGAAGCACTTCATACAAAAATTAACGAAAATATAATATAGTCTAATTACAGTGTGGAAAGTGAAATAAAGTTATATACCCAATTCTATTATTTTTCTTCTACAACTCTTCTATATTTGATGCTTATTTTATTATAGTATATTTTTATGTCACTCTTAGTATCTTTGAAATCAAATCAAATTCTTTTTTAAAAAGTTTTGTTGATTGTAAAATAATTCAATGTATTTATGTTATTGAGATGGTCAGTACCTCGCTATAGGCAGTCATACCCATCAGTTTTTTATTTCAACTAATAGAATATATATATTTTTTCCAAATATATCAGCATCAAGGATTAATTTCTGTTCGTTTATTTTACGCCGCCGTCCTTACATTAATTTTATTTCAGGACTCACACCCTCAATATAAAACATCCTGAAAAGTGGTAAAGACTTAGTAAAGTTAGTATAACATTTTTAAAATCAAACTATTTATCAAACAAAATTTAAAAGATGGAATTTAATGTAGTTCAGCGATAAACAAAATTAAAACTCGATGACCTCGAAGCTTTACGCCTTAAAACCCCTAATAACAACAACAACTACTAATTTTATTTCAACATTTTTTTAATGTATATAATTAATAAAAAATAACACTGCTTATATAAAAAAAGGAAAATGATTGACAAACTTATATTAAACTACATTATAACTTATATTGGAACGTTTTGGACCTTCCTATTTGGTCATTTTTAAATAACACATTATAATTATAAAAAATTATTCCTATCCATCAGAATTTAAAAACATTCGTATACTTCTTTATTATCTCTTATTCGTTAACATTTAAGTTTTCACTCTTATTCATAGAAAATGAACATTCAACTGACGACTTTAAGATGAAACAAATGTACAGATTATTATTATTATCATAGAAGGGGATTTGACATATTCGTTTTATATCCATTAATTTTATAATTGTAGATATTGTTTGTAAGTATGAAGTAGACAATAAAATAATTTAAATGCATTTAGTAACATAATATATTTTATTATTACGTTTAGTAATATATTTTAATAATTACCCTATAAGATAAGTAATTAAGAATCTGATTAATTATTTCACCCGTTATTTGTTTATCTTTTCACAGAATCGAAAAACAAAAGAGTAAATAAATGATTTATTCTTGAAACAATTAAAAATCTAATTGTATATTTTACCTCTCTTTAATTCAAAAACCAATACGTAACCACCACTAAAAAATTCTAGAGAGACGAGAACAATTAAATAGCCAAAAATGCGTAATATTTCTGATAACAAATCTGTGCACACAATTTTATCTGCAACTTGGCGAATTGTTTAATAAAAGAAAATAGTTGAACGGCTTATAAAACATGCATATTTATGAGAAAAAAACGAATAAAATATAGCAATATTATAAATCAGCAATTGTTGTTCAGTCAATAACTATTTCTTTGTTGATTCACATTGAACTATATTATGCAGTAGTAAGAACTATTTTGATAGAAACTGAGAGAAATTAGCACAAATTTTTATTGCATTCAGTCACCAAATACTTGTAGGTTTGTCTGCGTCGTTACCCATGTATACAATAATTAGAAAGATTTAAAAAAAAAAATTGAAAAAATCCAAATTATAAAAGCAAAGATGAAGGGAAAGTATAGTTTATACTATGTCGTTTAGTAAAAATATTGTAATTAAAAAATACATATTTAAGTACGAAATTCCACGAAGAAATAATATCCAAGCTTGATATATGTCGCCATACAAGCTTATTCTAATAAGCTGGATGGCGAGGTGTGTCAAGGAAATCTGCCGTGATTATTAATTTGAACGCAAAATAGTGTATTTTAGTATGTTTCGAAGTAAGAAATAATTCTTAGGCATTGCGTAGAATATTCAGTCCGGAGGAAACGGTCTAATACTAGGGTATTTAAAATAGCACACGCGAAATCGCGTGAGTTGCAATAGATACACAGAGCAGAAACTTAATTGCCACTATTAAATCGTAAAATTCTTTTCACTAAATAAAGAACAATCCATAATGATGAACACTTAACCAACGAGTAATCGTTTTATAGATATAATACCATTAATACGAGAATAGTGGTATACATTTGTTAACTTGGGATGAATTTTCATTGGAGGAAATCAAGGGAGGGAATCATACTTTTTGCTTGGTTCGAGATAAGAAGATCGCCTTTGTGACTATAAAGAGATACTCAGAAGATTAATTTAAAAGACTATTTTCAATCCCGAACAATCAGTAAGCGATGCATTGTAAAATGCTAACAACTAAGAATCATCTTAGATAATTGAAGATGTATTGATCTATTTTAAACAAAGAGATATGTTGAAAAGATCAGTCGTTATCTCTAGATAAAAGGCCGGTTTTTAAAAAAAATAATATTTGGCAGATAGCAACACGAAAAAAATCTAGTTTTTTTTTAGAATAACAAAAACCAGATAAACTGTTTTATTGATATCTTGAGGAGTTCTCGGAATTATTTTCAATTGGCAGAATATACATTTTTCACTGTTTTTATTTAATAGTTCAATAAAGTAGTAATAAAATAGTTTGGGTAGGGGGGGGGGGGTTCTTAATGTCTAGCCTAAAAGAGAATGAAAATTAAAAATTAAGGATTGAAGGGGCGGTAATTCAGCTTCTCAACGCATTTATTAATATTGAATTTAAAAAAATCCTGAGCAATTACGACTGCTTCAGTTATCAATTCCCCTAAAAAGATCCTCTAAGAGAACGAAGGAGTAAATTTGACAATTTTTCATTTTTATGAAAATTGTATTTAAGAATTTAAATTTTAAATGATACTTGAATCGAATCTATTTGCTTTTTCAGAACAAAAATTGACTTGGAGTAATTTGATGGAAACCGCATTAGGTTCTTTTGATTTATGATAAGTTGTAACTCATTAAATACCATAGCCAATATTTTTTTTTTATGTTAAACAAAGATAGATATAGATTGATAAATATTAACCTAAAAATACCGACAAGCAATGGTAAGAATCATTAGCATAAACTTTGTTTCAATTTATTTGAAAAAAAAAAAAAAAAATTTCGACCCCTAAAAGACATTAGAGCGAACTCTGGGACATGAGTCCTATTTTTTTTTTTTAATATAACCGAGAAAAAAATTATAATCAAAAATCGAAAAAAATTTGCCTTCAAAAATATTTGAACATTAAGCCTGTATACTCTCGTTATTTTGACATGGGCTTGGAGGTCAAGCCAGACGTTCCAATATTTTTGTTGGCCCCCTTTTTTCTCGATTATGTCATAAAATTATCTTATCATTCAAGTACAAAGCGAATGGGTATTCATGAGTTTTTAGTACCTCTAAAATGAGTATTGAGAATCATCGTAAATAGAAAAGTAGTGAGTTACGAAACGATGTAGTCGAAAAAACACCGTGAAATGTTTTAGACGGATGTTTTCAATTTGATAAATAGGGGTCTGTACAGCGGATAATCATTTCAGCAAGGTCAACTATTCTTAGATACGCAGTATTCCGCATTCAAATGCCAACCATTAGTAAGTTTTGATTTTTATTCGTTAACGAGATGAATTGGTCTTGCATTTAAATTTACTATCCATGGTCAAATTATTCTCTTGAATATCAAAGCTGCTCAATCAATAGACAATAGAAATATTCACTTTTTATTAATATGCTCATTTTGTAAAACTTTCCTTCGTTTACTAAAGTAAGAAATTTCCATGAATTTCTTTCCGAAAATTCAAAATGATAATGAATTTCAGCTCAGCCGATCTTGTCTGCAACTATGTTTTTTTTTCACATTTTTATGAGAAACCTTACCATCGAAAATCGCACAGAAAGAGACATCACGTGCTTTCCATCTTAGTATACGAGGTTTCATTATTGATGCAATGTTTGAAGACTTTTCCATCACAAAATATTGTATCATCAATGAACTAAAAAATATCTGATTTTATAACTTTTTCAAAAAAAACATTAGATCTGATTTGGAAAAGTCTGGAACATAAAACTGAAGAAGTAAAGAAGGAGAGTAATGGATAAATAAAATGAAAATATCACATCAATTGATAATTAGAATTAATGAGGATCATTATATATTTAAATGTAAAATTTAATTAGTTGTTAATTAAATAATAGTTACATTATTTACTTACTAAGTTTGCTTTCAAATGAATATATAAAAATTGCGTATTTTAACACCAGTTAATAGCCAGAGTATTTACAAACAAGACTATGAATTTTTCATATCATTTTAAACATGTATTAAAAAATAAATAAAATCTAATAAATAAATAAATTATAAATGCTTACCCTTTTGTCAAAATATTAGGAAAACTTATAAGAAATGAATTATAGCATAGGTTTAAGGATTCAGAAGATCAATGTGGATTTACAGCGGGAAGATCATGACCACATATTCACCATTCACCATTTTTTTTTTTTTTTTTTTTTTTTTTTTTTTTTTTTTTTTTTTTTTTTTTTTTTTTTTTTTTTTTTTTTTTTTTTTTTTTTGTTCTTCCCTACCTCGCCTTTTAGGCTATACGGGATTTTCCCGGGCCGGGGGGTGAGGGCAGGGAAATTTAAAATCCCCTCCGGCACCGGGACGCGAACTCATACTTTTTATATCATCTCAAATCTCTGTTATCCGGTTTCCAGGCAAATAGCGGTGCTGTTACACACGCTTTAGCCTATTCGGCCACCCCGCCCCAACCACATATTCACCCTGAGACAATCGTTGGAGAAACATCAAGCCGTTTACAGAGACATTGAACTAATATTTATAGACCTGAAGAAAGCGTATGGCAGTGTCCCTCGAAGACTTTTATGGCAAGCCCTCCAAAATGCAAACATTAATATAGGTCTGATAGATATAATGAAGGAAATGTACAAAGGAAACACCGGCCAGGTCAAAATTGGACCATACCTTTCTGAGTCTTTCCCAACAACCAAATGATCGCTCCATGGGTGTTGTTCCTCTCCTCCCCTGTTCAATATTTATATTGACATTTGTTTGAAAACATGGAAAATAAAATGTGAACCCACTGTGATTCAGCTGAAAGAAAATGTGTTCCTGTATAACCTTTGGAGATGACCAGGTCATCATTGCACAGGACGCAGAAGATGCTGGATGTATTTCAAGAAAATTAAATGAGGAATATCAGCAGTGGGGGACTAGTTATTAGTGCAGAGAAAACGGGACAAATGACATTTAATAAAGAGGATATAGAAGTGAATCCAGGAGGGGTTCCAAAAAAAGTTAAACATTTTAAATATCTTGGTTCCATAATTTAAATAGATGGTGCATGTGGTGTAGAAATAAAAAGAAAAATTTCAGATTGGAAAAAGACCATATCAATGCTCAACTCGGTATTATGGAGCCGGAATATTATCAAAACAAACAAATATATCTACAATAGTATAGTGCTGAGTATTATGACATATGAGTCAGAAACTTAGACCTTAAAAAGCAACCTCGGGAAAAAACACCTAGCCACAAAAAGAGACTACTGAAGACGAGCGGCGGGAACATCCAAAATGGATAAAGTGAGAAAAAACACTATCAGAGAAAAGAAGTGGTATGGACATTTGAAAAGAATGCTTGGAGGAAGACTACCCAAAGAAATCCACTTATGGAAAACTAGGGAAAGAAGAAGACGACGAAGATCTGGGATAACGAATTGGAGGAATCTATGATGGGTATACGGGAAGAATGTACCTTAGATAGGACATTATGGAAAAAAGCCAACCAAGCACTCTAGGTTAAGGAAACCTACTATTAGTGGAAACTACTAATAAAAAAAATATAAATGTTCATTACTTCTCTTAATCTCACAAATCCGAAGACGACATAGATTTCAAACGCTCCGTGTGTTACAGATTTGCAAAAAATTGGTTTAAATCGGCGAGCCAATTACTGTAGCCTGCATTTGTTCGCGTGGTTCACTTATAAAATACATCAAGTATTAGATGAAATATTAATTGGTTTTTACAGTTATTTGCGGAGAAGAAACCCTAAAGTAAAATACGATTTAGAGTACAACAACTATCGTAAATTTATTTCTGAATCAGTCTCTTTAATAAGAAAATATGAGGAATATTTCTAGAGCAAATCTGCAAAACTCGGAACATTAACTTCTTTTGCATTTGTGATTGAGCATTTATAACTAATTTATTTATTAATGTGTATATTTTATTTTGATATGTTTTTAAAGATATGACAAGTTTATAGTCTTGTTTTAAATTTATCTGGCAAATAACTAGTGCTAAAAAATACGTAGTTATTGTATTTTTAAAAAAATACAGGAAGAATTTTTCTCCACATTTTAAATATTCATTTGAAAGAAAATTTAGTAAGGAAATAATGTAATGGAAAAATATGATAAAACCAAAACAGAGCAAGGTTTGTTTTATTTTTATTTCGTCGTCCCATTGACTTTACCCTCCCCTTGGAAGTTAATTTTTCACTACGTTCTCATTATTTTGATTTATACGGTGGAAGTTTCTCAGAGTTGTGCCAATGTGTTTCTTTTTAAATTTGTAATCTTCTTATTTCACTTATTTATTTCTAATCAAGACACAATCCTGAATTTCTAAAATTAAATATTTCTATTACGATTTATTCAACTATAAATTAACTGAATAATAGTCCATAACTGGATTTAGCTGAATATATAATACTTCTAAGAAGTCAATAAAAGCACGCGGCAAGAAGTTATGGAGTTATTGCAGTAAAAAATTATAAATAAATAAAATAAATCTATTTTATTCTTACAATGTAGCGATTCGACAATTGTCGCAAATGCAAATAAACTTGTATGTAACTCCTTATAAGCTTCAAGAATGAAAGAAAAGCTGTTTATGTAATTTTTTAAAGATAAGGTGTTCTTTATTTGTTAATAGATTTTGGCAGGTGAGTATAGGATGCAATTTTATCCAATACATGTGTACGCAATCCGTATATCCCCGCATGTGCAAATTTCCTTCGGTGTTCTTGATGTAACATCATCCATGGGATTCTTTCAGTCTAAACTACTGGCCGAATATAATACAAAGATTAACTGCCCTTAGCAGTCATTTCTCTAAAGCTGCCAAATATTTTTATATTATATTTCATACTATTGTCTTTTGAATAAAAGCGCAAACTAATTTATTTTCTGTTTAGGTTAAAGCTAACCCAGATTCAGATAATCGATCACATTATTCCGCTTTTCAAAGATTTCTTAATAATTTTATTTATTCCTATGGTGTGAATGTGCTCTCAGAACTCTATTATAAATGTCCTTTATTGAGGCAGATTGTAATATTTATCAATAAACAAATAATTTATTCTTATATAGGAAGAAGTACATTATAAATTGTTTGCACCATTTCAATTAACCCTTTGTTTAACGTTTATAAATACTCAACAACTAACACAAGCATTTCTTTTACCAGAAGAGTAACTCCCTTTCTTCCAATAATAAATTAACGAGAGAAATTGGAAACTCTCCTATCATTGTCAGAAACTGAATAGAGAGTTTCCAAATTCTCTTCATACCGCGAAAGAATTTGTCTAATTTGTTTTTTCCTTTACACCTAACGTGTGCGACAAAGAGGTCTTATTCTCTTCTTATCATTCACATATTGTATATCTTGATATATATTCTTAAATTAAGTTTTAACATTTAGAAATTAGTTAAAGGAACTTCCTAAATTATTGTAACATTGTAAAGAAATAGACAACATTACTGCTTCAATAACAGTAAACAGTGTTACAGAGAAATATTTTTGTATAAAATTTGAATTACATTATTTTTATTTAGACATTAAAAATTAACTTAAAACCCGATCAAAACAAAAATATTAGATTAAATATCGAGCAACATTAGTGCTTCTGAGCCGTTTTTCACAATCTCTTTTTGATATTCTCTTAGTCAGGGGTACCCACAATGAGATTTCATGACATAAGTTTCGCCATCAAAATTTTTGAGGGGGCACATTTTGGCGGAGTTTTTAATTTTTCAGGGGAGCAAATTTCGACGGGGTTATGAATTTTCGGAGTGAAAACTTTTAAAACAGAGGACAAGAGAAAAGCATAGTACAGACCACTGAAAGTGTAATCATATAAGATGTTTTTTAAAATTTTACTTTAGCTTGCACTGTTTTTAAGAACACAAGAGAGAAATACTTTATTTAAAGCAGTTCTGCCCTACTATATAGAGTTGTTCGATACACAGCATACTCATCAATCTTTTTTTTTTTGGACATAGCACTTAATTATACTTAATCATATGTTTATATATATATATATATATATACAAATTCTTTTTCATATTACACAGCATAAACAATATCAGTACTAATACACACAATTAAAATTATACAATATATAGATATTTCGGTAAAACCGATTCAAGACAATTTCTGAAATTTATAGGGCAAAAAAAAAAATATGGTATTTGAATGCCAAATTTTTAAAACCAGAAAATTAGAACGCACACACAGCAAATAACATAGTCCTATGAACATAGACAAAAAGATATGGCCACGAATCATTTAAAATTGACTGAATTAATAAATAACGATAATCAACCCCTAATTACCATATATGTGATGATAAATGATCCCAAGGGAGTCCAGAATAATATCCTCGACCAACACTGCAAGCTCCCTGACATCAACACCTAGTTCATCGAAGAAGCTCCATGTTCTTCCAGGAATCATTCCGAGAGACCCAAACCAGAGGCCTCTCACTGTGAACTCTCTCTCTCCGAAGGTCTCGTGGAATTTCTATTTCAGGAAAGGGATGCATTTCTCGTAAATTTCCTTCTTTTCTCTTTCTACTTCATTGGCTTGATCGAGGTCATTGCTCTCGTAGCGAACAGTTGGATCCAAGACCAGTGCTGCCTTTCCGATCCTGGAGAATGCAACTATATCCGCGCATCTTGTTGATCTTATATATAAAAATATCTTAGGAAGAGCACAATATATGTATAATAAAAAAAGAAAAATATCTTTGCCCAAAACGTTGCGTGTAAAGGAGAAAACAAATTAGAGAAATTAGAGTTAAAAAAAAATAGATGCTCATGCGCCATCGACCATGATGGGAGTGTGGATACCCCTGCCAATTGTATTGAAAGACGCAAGAAGAAATATGCGCGAACCAAGAACCATAAGAAAGCTCGAATTTGGTTCCAATCCCAAAACAACAGCTCGAATTGTGGTTCGAGCTCGAATTAGGTCCCGAACTTTTTTCTGGAACTCAATAAGGATCCAGTCTATCAGCGTTAGACGTGAAATGAGATGAGCAAAATTCACTGTCTGGTGAATTTTGTAGGTATAATATAATTTACCATAAACATACAAGGACTACGTGAATTTTAACTGAAAATTACGGTGAAACAAGTGATTGAATTATTTACTGATGTTAATTAGCTTAAAACTGAAAAGATACAAAATGAAATTAACCGTTAATATAAAATTCAAATTTGGAGGAAATGGCTTTTTCTTGAATTCCACGATATGTTTTCTCCCAACAAAATAAAATGGAATAAAGTCAATTTAACAAAAAACAACAGTTATGTATGGCTTCAGAAAATATAGAAGTTCGTTTAAGATATGAATTAAAAAAAAAAAAGATTGTTTTTTTCGTGATATTCCCATCACTAAATGTATTTCGCCATTCTATTAAATTAGAAAAATAATATGAACTACTCTCCCATTGAAAATAACATAGAAAAATATTTGGATGAAACCTTCTGATAATTCAGTGTTGCGGGATGTAACTCGACAATTTTTTTTTTTTTTTTTGGTCTTACTCTTCCTCACCTCTTAGGTTATACGTGGTTTTCCCGGGCCAGAAGGTTGAGGGCGAGGGATTAATGCCAGAGTTAAAGACCCCCGGGCAGTGGAACGTAATTATTTATCTGATTATCTTCGTTCCTTATAGCCGGGGAATACACGGTGCTGTGCACACGCATTAGCTTGCTCGGACATTCTTCCCATTTCGACCTCTACGATATCTCATTAAATATTCCGAGGCCCAATGCGAGATCATCCAGAACAACTATAATTTTCAAGCACGAGCGTTTACTTCGCTATGGTTTGGGTAATGTGTAAACGCCGTTTAACAGGAGTTGATATTAGACAAAGGAAATTGTGTTACTATAGTAGTAGCAGTGAACTTATACTTATGAACTTGTTAGCACTAACTTCAACATATGTCTTCTTGCTGTTGAAAATCCGATCCCAGCTTGGATATTGCAGACCTGTATATAAGCATGCTTCTACTTAAGGGCAAACTATCTGAAAAAATTATTCTAAATTAAAAACTATATTTCTATGCAATTGCATTTTTTGTTTGCAGATAGTTTTGAACTTCTGACCAAATATCTATAGAAAACAATGTACCCTGATGCAACTAATAAAATTTTATATCGCTTATTTCATGATAAATGGTTATATTGCATATCTAATAGTTTTAATCAAATAAAAAAGAAGAAGAAGAATTGAAGATGAAATTACAATTACAATCGTAGGTATTTTTGAATTTAGTTTGTTATTTATTTTCTTCAGTAAAGACAATGTGTATTGTCACTTTCAATGCTTAAAGTAAGTACGAGTCTTCATTGAAAATTGAAATCTTGCATCGAGACTTACCAAAGATTAAACATTTATTATTTATTAAAACAATCAATGGTCGTCGCTTCCTGCATCCGGGGTGTTGTAAACATCTCTGTTTTACGTTTAGCATTTATTACCTTTGAGAACAATTGGCCCATTGTTGTTCTACATCATCTGTGAAATCAGTGTATTTATCTTTTTCCATATTTTATTCAAATTAAATTTTCCTTGAACTGTCTATACTTAGCTTGTACACTGTTTAGACGTATCTTATATTTTTTATATCCTACAATGTATGAAGTTATGAGTTATCAGAACTCTGATTCTGAGGATGAAGGTTAAGGTTTCAAACACATGCAAGAAGTCTCTTTAATAAGAAAATATGAGGAATATTTCTAGAGCAAATCTGCAAAACTCGGAACATTAACTTCTTTTGCATTTGTGATTGAGCATTTATAATTAATTTATTTATTGATGTGTATATTTTATTTTGATATGTTCTTAAAGATATGAAAAGTTTATAGTCTTGTTTTAAATTTATCTGGCAAACTATCTGTTAGCCGAATAAACTCTTTACCTCATCAGTAAAAAATTCGCTATAATTAGAAAACATTCCCAATCCCTGAATTCTGTTAACTCAACTATTTCAAGCCTTCTAACCATTATAAAATAAAACGTATATAATTTTTTTAGGAGGAGAGAAGGGGGAAGTCCTCTGCTTCTTCGTCTTTTAGGCTATTCGGATTTTTTCCCGGGCTAGGAGAGAAGACAGGGGATTAAAGCCAGGGGTAAAGCTCCTCTAGCTACGCGAATTCGTTATTCTTTTATCACGAGACTTCTGTTTATCAGGTTGTTTCGCACACGCTTTAGCTCGCTCGGCCACCCCGACCTATCAAATCGAAAACAGTTATGCTTAAATATGTGTAGGAATTATTCTCTATCTTATTCCTGATGGTACTCGAATCATTTTAAAGAAAGGTCTTCGTAGAGAAAAAGGACTTCAGTGGAGGCTCACGGAAAGACTCGAAGATCTGGACTTTACAGATGACTTATGTTATTTCGTCCAAAGTATCCGGAGTATGCAGGAGAAGCTAATTGAACTGCAAGGAAGAAGCTGAAAGCACCGGCCTCAAAATAAATTCTACTTAAACGTAATAGATGCGAGTGAATAGCAGGGGTCAGGAAAATCTTTTTATATCAGATGAAATAATTGAAAGGGTTACCGAATTCTGCTCCCTTGGGAGTATGGTGAGTCAGGATGGAGGAGCTGATGAAGATGTTGCTCCCAACATCCCGTATAAGGAAATCCCAAAAAGCATTCTCACAGCTTTGGCCAGTGTGGAGATCCCAAGAAATCAGGAGAGGGATCAAGCTTCGCGTCTTCAAAACAAATGTTATAACGTTTCTGCTATATGCTTGGGAGGCTTGGAAAGTTACCAAGCAGGTGATCAAGAAGTTACAGACATTCGTCAATAGATGTCTTCGGAACATATTGCGAATATGGTGGCCTGAAACAATCTATAATACAGGAGTTATGTTTGCAAACTAATCAAGCCCCGATAGATCAGGTCATTAAACATCGGAAATAGAGACGGCTGGGGCATGCGCTTAGAAAGGAACAGAACGATATAACACAACAGAGTCTAGATTGGAACCCCCAAGGCCAGCGAAGATGTGGACGGCCTAGAGAAATGTAGAGAGGGCTTTAGAGAAGGAAATGTGCATCGCCGGAAGACCTAGTCTGGAGTCAAGGAGCTGGCTAAAGATCGAGATGCATGGCAGATCTTAGTGACGGTCTTATGTCCCGTCTAAGGTATCCTAGGAACTAATAATAATAATGAGTAGAAATTATGGAGAATCATAGAGTTGAATCCTATAACCATTACGAGAGCAGAATCCTATATATTTAAGTAAAAGATAATCCATCCACCAATATCCTTGTCCCATAAGATCTATTCCCGTTTCGTATTTTTTTAAATCTACATTTTTAGTAGATAATTCCAGATGTAAAGATTTTAGTTTGAAGTTTCAACAAAGAAATGATTTTGCTATATGTAGCTTACATCTAATGTAAAAAAAAAAATAAAATAAATAAAAATCAAATTTGTTAAATGAATTATTAGAAAACAAACAAGATTACTTACGGAAATACTCATAATTAATTTGGTTCATCCTGCAATTAATATAAATATTCGATTAATTATATTGTTGTTACTTCTAGATACTGGCTGCTTTGTGCAAAATTTATATTATGGTACTGTTTCAGCTCTAACCATGGGACTTGTTACAAATGATTGGAAAATTGACGTATTGATAGCTATATCCACTTTGTGCATTTTCATTTATTACAAAGTCAAAAGCATATATTCATACTTCGAGAAGAGGAACATCAAATATGTAAAACCTACATTTTTGCTTGGAAGCGAACCGGATGGAGTATTATTTAAGATACACGTCAGTAAGTAAAAGTTTTAATGTTGAATTCATTTATCTCATTGTTGTTCTGTTTTTCAGAAAACATCGTTATGAACTCAGCAGAAAAAAGGACAACGTCTTGAAATAAAGTTTTGAATAAAAATCTATCAATAGATTGTGCACATCAATATTTTTTTCCATTTCATGTTCATAATTATTTAGTTTCATCATTAATAATATTAGAAGTTAAAAATGTTAATTATTTTTCTCTATAAGTTGAATATCATTTCCCCAATCAAATTTTCTTCATGATTCTTATTTTCTTGTAAATGTTATCCCTAGGGATGTTTATAAAAATTTAAGTTATCGTTATCCTTAGGAGATTATAAATTCTCATCTATAACTAGTGTTACCAAAAATCGGGTAATCGGTTACTTGGTCTTGCGCTTTCCAAGACCAAGACCTAGACTTGTAAAAAGAAATCGATTTTTGGAATAAAAATTAAGGCAAAATAGTTACTAACACTTGACAGTTTTAGTTACTCTGCGCATAGATTAGTAAAATCTATATACTTTTGCAGTTAACTCTTCGAATTTTTCATTCGGGCTTACTTAGGTATCTCCTACCTAAAAAATTACAGTGATATCTCTATAGTAATAAGCTAATAGGTAACTACAAGACTCTTGCGCAAGACCAAGACTGAGTGTGCAAGACCATAGTGGTCTCGCATTTGGGCAACACCATCAATAACTCACATTAATCCTGTAATATTTAACTCTATATTTATATAAAACTTTATAAATGTAATCAATTTTATCTTTGCAGATATTCAATAATAAAATATCAGAGAAACTGAGCTATGACATAAAGGTCGTATTTTTCCCAATTTTTTTTTCTTTCTTGATGAAAGTGATTTAATCATTTCATTAATGCTTATCTAAGGAAATTAAATTGAATATTACATGTTTTGTATTTTAACACTTTATGTTTTACGGACAAAGGATGCATACCGCATTCTGAATGTTGGAGAATATAGATATTTGTATAATAGAGGTTTGTGTCAAAAACACTAGTGCGTGTGTGTGTATTTTATTTCAAACTTGTTCTTACAATATCTGTGAAGTTAATCATCCATATATATTTATCAAAAGTAAAATACTTGAGTAATTAAGTCTGGAACTAAAGCGTTTTTACATATAAATATGTAAAAGCCCTATAGTTTATAGACTTATTTCCATTTACGGTGGATTTTTTTTCTTTAAAAAATAAAAATGGATGCTTAAATATTCTAGAACGATTCACAATTACTATCAATTTAGACACCAATAATAAACCATTATAATATTTTATAACCAGTATAATATTTTATGAATATTTTTGTTCATTTATGTATTTTTTTTTTTAATAGCTGAAAGTTGGGACAGGATGTATAAAAAACTAGAAAATGAAAAATATCTAGGCTTTTACCAAGCAATTGTTCCTACACTCATGATCAGAGATCCGGAATACATCAATGACATCCTGAGGACATCTTTCGAACATTTTCCCGACAGAGTTTTTCTAGTGGATGAGAAAACGAATCCTCTTGATGAACATCTCTTTTTTATAAGAGGAAACAAGTGGAGATACCTGAGAAATAAGATGACTCCTCTTTTCAGCCAAGTTAAGCTGAAGTGGATGTACGAAGAAATAGAAAAATGTGTTGATATTTTTGATGAATGCGTTGACGAATTAAGTGATGGAAAGGATTTAGACATGAAAGAATTATTAGCAAGATGTACTACTGATGTGATTTGTAAGTTATTATTATTTTTCCCGACTATTCCATACAAGTATAAAAAAGGAGGTTAGATGATCCAATGTTGCTTTTTTTTTTTTAAGGAAGCAAATATTTTGTAAATGTACTTTAATGGCACATGTTTAAAATAGACATATCATTAATTAACACGCATTCACAAAACGTTCACCCTCCTAGTAAAAAGAAAAATTGACTTATTATACAATGATTTTAATCCTTTCAAATTATTCTATTGTGTTTTAATTTTAAGGAATGCAACACAAACAAGCTGAACCTTGTACAATGGAGAAAACGTGTATCTTCTAATTGATATTCTGATACTGTTCTGAAACAGTCCTTGAATCCATACATCTCTGCCACTCCTTTAGCATTACATATTTTAAATTTAATGCAATTATCGTTTTATATACAGACGGGCTGAAGTCCCCACCTCTGAAATTAAATCCTGGGTTCAATACTGATTGCTATATATTGTCTAAGGAGTTTTTAATCTATTTCTTATGTATTAGGACTTATATTACAAACCAACATTTACTACTAACTCTTTTCACTTAGATTATTCTACAGTTAGTGTGGTGTTAGTATATATATTTTATATTTCTTTATTTTTAGAAGGAGTGGGTTGATCAGTGGGTGAACACAAACTCCCAGAGCTCAAGGTCCCAGGTTTGATTCTGGCTGCTGAATAGTAATTTTTCTTCAGCCGTGGATCGGCCCTGGAGTCCTGAGATCCTTCTGGCGAGGCACACCCAAACCTCTAAAAAATGGATACTCCTAATTAAAAAATAATTTAGAGTTGAACGTGATCTTCGGCTCAATCATCTTTTTGCACAACTGTTGGCCATGTAACATTACCAATGCCCCTGTAACATCTTTTTATTTATTTTATTTTAGGAATTTAAAGGAATATATTTATGAAAATTAAATCATTCACGTACATTAAAAACCTCAATTCAGCTTCCCGAAAATTTTCATCCTATTTTTTCGCACCTCGAGTTCAGTTGATCCTCCAAAATTTTTACCTCGGCCAAATGCTCAATTGCTTGTATCAGTAGCAAGCCGTAATGAGAGAAACACAAGTCAATTTGATGATAAGGAACAGTTATATATATATATATATATATATATATATATATATATATATATATATATATATATATATATATATATATATAATTCTTTAATATTACAGGTTAACGGAACATAAATTCTATACACTTTTTTATTTATTTTTTTAGCTTCCTGCGCATACGGGATTGAACCTCATTGTTTAAAAAACCCTGACTCTGAACTTCGAAAAGCTGGAAGAGATTTTTTTGATCCTGACAAAATAAACATGCTTATTACGATTTTGAGATTTTCTATACCTCGTTTACTGCTTTGGTTTAAAGTTAAAACAGTATCAACAAAAATCAATGATTTTTTCCTTGCCACAACAAATAAGATTTTGCATCTTAGGAGAAGTACAGGAGTAGTAAGAAAAGATTTTGTCCAATTGCTTCTTGAACTGAAAGAAAAAGGAACGGTTGAGATAGATACTACAGAAATAGAAAAAGATGAAACGTATAAAGAATCTCCCAATGAGAAAATAGGTAAGTTCTATCGATCATGAAAACCTTATAATAAAGCTTAATTCATTTAAAAATTTACTTGGCTTCTAGAATGATTTAAAATGTGTGTCTATAACCAACTTCAACTCACTATCGACTAAAAAATTATTAAACAAGAACTTTTTTAAAACAACTTAGTTTGGACGAAAAGTTTTACTAAAACTGAGAAACTTTGAAGTTCAGTAGAAGTGTAGTTATAAAATTATAATAATCCATGATTAATAAATTAAATGATCCAGTTTATAGAATTACATTTCTGGTCACAGAAGGTTTGTAATAATTGAATTCCTCACTCTCTCAAACATTTTTCTCTATTTATATTAATGACCGGGATTTCCACTTTCGAGAATAATTTCCTTTAATGGAAATTCTAATGTTGGGAGAGAAAAAAGAAAAAAAAAAGTTTTATCAATCAGAGCCTAATCTGGGCACATTTTAATAATTTTTCACATAAAACAGATATAGTACGAGTAGTTACATTTAATATTATGTATTATTTTGTATATGTTTGGAATGCAGGCATTTTTAAGCTCGTACAGATGATGAGAAAGGGAAATTATGACACCAAAGGGAAATCTAAAAGAATATGGTGGAAACACCGTTAGCGTTCATCAGTCCCATGATCACTCATATGCCGATGATTTCCAAGTTTACTAATTCTTTAAAACTTCAGAGATGCCTGAGGCAACTCAATAGATGAGAATATCGACTGGATAACTATCCTTAAAGAACTCAAATGATTACATTAATCTCTCTCTAAAAATATGGACAGCTACTTTTAACTTTTATGATTTTTCTTCACTTTGACAACGGTTGCTTGGTATATGGAGGACTGTCTACAATGTTGGAGATGAGATTGAAGAGACTTATGAATTGCTTTATTAGATTCATCCTTTTGATTCCCAGGCTTTCTCATGTTTCCTGCAAGTACATCGAGTTAAAGTGCTCTACCCTACTTCCCAACAGCTATTATTTCTTGGCGTTTTCTTTTTTGAAGCCCTTACCATAAATCCTCTCTACATCCTAGAACTGCTTACTTTACGTTCCTCTATTCACACACTGATTATTAGATCTCAATCTATAGATCAATATACCCACTCCCGTAAAACCAATTCTTTCAGCAAATCCTTCATCATTTGTCCTACCTCCTTTTGGAATTCCATGCCTGTCCGCCTAGTCCACAAATTCGTATAAACAACTCCTATTTCACCACCAACTTCATATTTAATCTCCGCAACCAAAGAAATTTTAAACCAGTAAGAATTTTTTATTTGTTATATAAATTAGGCCATTATTCCCCAACATTTTATTTATTTTCTATTTTATTACGACGATGTTTCGACCATCACTAGGGCCATTTTCAAGTCTTATTGGCCCTCCATTAAATATCCATTATTCAGTGTAGTATTAATTTTTCAGAGAAAATTAAGTTGTCGTGATACTTTTCCTTGATACTCCTTGATAAGAGTTTCCCCTACTGACAGAGGGGCTGACAGAAATGACGTATGCACGGTCGGCCAAACGCCCTTATCGTGCACCCCCTCTCCCCTCCCACATCCCTATAAATTGCATATCGTTGTGTCCCTTGTAACTATTTATTTAAAAAAAGCCAATGTTCCCACAAAACAAAGTGAACCAACTGCCCCAAAGTGGGGTCGAAACATGGACTGACGACTTTGACTTTATCTAGTTTTTTTTGTCACTGAGAATCAGCATTGGGCTTAATTTCGTGATAGTTGGTCATTTATTAAAGGTGGATAGTCAGAAAATAAGAAAACATGAAAACATATTCAAAAATAATTGGCTTAGGTAGTAAAAAACACCAATAAAGTCTATTTTTTCTATAACAAAATTTAGTTGAAAATCAAGCGTCGTTTGTAATTAAACGTCCAACAATAACGCAAAACGTGCTGAAATTAGTTATAGTTGTATAATTACGTTTTTGGTACATTATATTGATTGTATTAACGGAAAAATATTAATTGAATAATTTGATTGTCCAAAAAAATTAAACGATTTATTTTTTTAATTTATTATTTTATTTTTTATTTATTTTTTTTTTAATTTAATTTATTTTATTCTATACGGAGGTCGTTTATGAAGGCATCTATTGTAAAAATGATATAATTATAATAATAAAACTTAATTCTAAAATACTTTGCTAAGTATCTTGCATTTTTTATTTAACGTTTGCAATTTAATGTATATTTACTGACTCTTAAAGGTAATTCAAGTTGTATATACTTTTCCGGAGTCATATTAATACCTGCTTTATAAAATAAAATAATATATACCTAATCTGAACTACTTATGATGAATAGTTGATGGATTGTTCAATAAAACTGAGATATCACAAATAAGAAAATTAATTTTCCTTTATTTTGTTCGGAAGTTGGGCCAAATCATAAGAAAATTGAGAATTTTAATATTGAATGCATTATTCTCTCTGCACAAAGTAAGATTGAAAGGCGAAACTATAAGTTCTTCTCGATAACCTTAACTGATTGTTAGTATTTGACCTCAAAATGAGGGAAAACACGAATCTGAACCCAAAAATAAAATAATAAATTAAAGAAATTAATTATTTAATTTTTTTGGGCAATTAAATTATTACATTAATATTTTTCTGTTAATATAATCAATATAATGTATCAAAAACGTAAATATAGAACTTTAACTAAGCCATCCATTTATGAGTACTGTGGTGTGGTAGAGGCCTGTAGGCACCTACGGCAGGATCGCTTCTCTGCTGGTTAAGTGTATTTTCTACAGAACTGCTTAAAATATTTCAAAAAGTAATGAGTGTTTTAGAAAGAGAAATATATTCCCCAGATGTTTTATTTCAGCACGTTTTGCGTTATTGTTGGACGTTTAATTACAAACAGCGCTTGATTTTCAACTAAATTTTGTTGTTGAAAAAATAGACTTTACTTGTATTTTTTACTACCTAAGCCAATTATTTTTGAATATTTTTTCATGTTTTCTTATTTTCTGACTATCCACATTTAATAAAAGAACAATTATGACGAAATTAAGCCAAATGCTGATTCTCAGTGACAAAAAAAAACTAGATAAAGTCAAAAGTCGTCAGTCCATGTTTCGACCCCACTTTGGGGCAGTTCGTTCACTTTTTTTGTGGAAACATTGGCTTTTTTTTAATAAATAGTTACAAGGAACACAACGATATGCAATTTATAGGGATGTGGGGAGGAGGGAGGGAGTGCATGGTAGGGGCATGTGGCACACCATGTATACCTCATTTCTGTCAGTCCCTCTGTCAGTAGGGGAAACTCTTAAATATTAGGACAACTTAATTTTCTCTGAAAAATTAATATGACACTTAATAATGAACATTTAATGGAGGACTCAATAAGCCTTGAAAATGGCCCTAGTGTTGGTCGAGACGTTGCTGTAATAAAAAAGCTAATAAATAAAATGTTGGTGGATAATAGCCTAGTTTATACAACAAATAAAACCTTAGTACACCAATTATAGGAATAATGAACAGAAAAATTTTTAGATTTTGTAATTACAATTGCTTATTAACAGTTAATTTACAGATAACATTTTACTTTATTTTCATTTTTTTGTATATTTATTTTATTTCTAAATTCTAGACTAATGTACATATTTCTTGAACTTTTTCATTATTCTTAGGGAACTTTAGTCCCAGAATAATGATATTTTCATTCATTATATAATCACACATACATTTGAAAATACATTTCTAATAACATTTTTTGTTTAGAACTGACAGATAATTTATTAGCTGCACAGTCGTTTGTATTTTTTTTGGCTGGTTTTGAAACTACCTCTACGACATTATATTTCACATTTTATCTCCTGGCAAAACATCCGGAAATTCAAGAGAGGGCGAGAAAAGAGGTGTTACAGGTCAAAGCAAAATATGGTCAATTCACATTTGATTCCTTAAAGGAGTTAAAATTCCTGAATAACTGCATTGCAGGTAATTTTTTTTTTTTTTGCTTATTTGCATCTGTAGACAGTTTTTTAAAAATAGCTATTATTACAGAAACTATTTTTCATATTTCTAATTTTTTTTTTATAAATTTAACTAACTGTTAAATATCAGTGTTTGAGATATAGAATCAGAATGCCTCGAACAATTCTTATCTAGCTAATGGTTAAGTTAGTTGGACTAGGGAAAGTTTGAGGCAGGAGAATAGAATGTATCCAATTGCCAACTATGGCAGAAAAGGAAATAAATGTTGGTTATTCGCCACCTTTTGTGGGTAGATGAGATACAATCATGGGATATGAGCCTTAAGATGTTGGATATAGAATAGCAAAAATGTAGGTTATGAGTCATCTAATTTTGTAAGGGACGGTGATTCAAGCAAAAGTTGTTTTTCCCCAAATCTTTAGCACCATTAAAATGTATTTTTTCTAGTACCCCAATTTAGTCAGAAAATAATTTCTACTCAAAGTAGAGTGGTAAATGAAAATTGTATATTATGGGTTCCAGATTTCTTAATAAAGTCTTTCAGATATAATTCTCTTGCATTTGGTACTACAATAGAGTTATGTTACTGTTAGTTAATATTATAAAAACAAAAACAAAATTTTGGAGGGAAGTAACATTACAAAACCGCCTTGTAGGCATTTAGTATTTTAAAGTTAAACAATTAGAAGTAGATTTTTCAAAATTTGATAAAATCTTGTAATTTATATTCTTAAATATTGTAGACATATCAAAATATGTGTCACCTACATCTCTCAAACTATGTGAATGATCTGGTTAAATTTTGTTCACAATGTCCATTGTGTTTTTTAAATTTATTCCTAAGGCTTTTGATATAAGACAACTATTCTATAAAATTTATACATTGTGATGATTTCCAGAGACATTGAGGATATTTCCATCTGTGCCTGTCCTAAACCGAGAATGTATGAAGGATTACACCTTACCTGATGGAACTGTCATTGAGAAAGGACTGAATGTCCTAATACCAACTTTGTCATTACATCGTGATCCCAAATATTTTCCAGATCCTTTAGAATTTAAGCCTGATAGATTTGAAAATCCACCAATCAGAGGAACCTACTTACCATTTGGAGATGGACCAAGAATTTGCATTGGTAAACCGTCTGTTTAAATTTATTTATTTTATTTTATTATTGTTTTTCATTTATTTTTTGTTCAGCTCTGAATTTTAACAGATTAAGATTAACAAATACTCATTTCATTTTTATCACAATTATAAAATAATTGTTAACTATAAGTGTCTCTTTAGCAGCTATATTCTGACATATCTTCAGAGCTAGTATTATTAAATCAAATTGAATCGTTCGATACTCTAAAATTAAAATGATTAAAATTTAATTTTCTGCTCAATGCTTAATATATAATAATTTGATCAATCTAGTCAGTTAAAACTATTTCTTCAGTTTATTGTTGGAAATTTTATTTCCTATTGATAAATTGTACAGAAAAAAAAAAAAAAAAAAAAAATTATATATATATATATATATATATATATATATATATATATATATATATATATAACATATGCTGTGGACTATGCAATAAATAAAACATCCCAAGTCATCTCAAGAACTATTAATTCCACAAAATATAATCAATTATAATAATAAATATACCCAACTCAATGTATTACAAAAAGAAAAGCAATTTATTTATTAACATCATCCCCTGTCTCTCGACAATATTCATTTTCAGTAGATGAATCTACCATAACATGATGCTTAATAACATGACACTTCTACCATTTATTATTTTAATTCTTCAGTCATAAAATGATTTTTTTTATTATTACTTTTTATTGAGGACATTAAAATGATAAACTCCCACTAATTCTTTCCATCAGAACACGAAAAGTTCTTAGTATATCCATACTACCTAGTTGTCCTTGCTTAAGATCTGAAGGAACAAATCATCCCTTGTGATAATATAGAATCCAGTTTCCCTCAGTAGCTTATCCCCAGTGCTGCAGGTCATGGCAACATTATCACTACTCACCACCAATCCCCACTACTCATAAGTCCCTAAAAATTATTGTTGGGCAGACAAAAAATATGTATGTATATATACTATTCACAATTATTCTTGTTTATTTATTGTTTTGTTGATATAGGTAAACGATTTGCCGAAGCTGTTATGTCTAGTTTGTTGGCAAGGTCATTAGAAAAATACAGGTTCGAATTAAGTCCTATGAATAAATGTACTGATAATCTGAAGCTGAATCCTAAAGTTATTACTTCCTCTCCTCTTCATGGACTTGTGTTAAGAATTCATAAAGTAAATGACAGTAATTAGAAATGTTTAATTTTATACAATAAGGTAAAATACAGTTTTTTAAAGAGAAATTTAGAGCAACATAGTTTTTAGCATGTAAATGTTATAATAATGTAAATTGTTCATTCTTAATGAGCATTAATAACTGTGATTTTTATATTTACTGTTTTCATTATGTACCTAATGTTGATTTCACTAAAATATTATAAATTACTAATAAATAATTGGATATTCAATAAAATAAATATATTTTTTAATAAAATTTATACTGTTAAATGAAACCTTTAACCATTTTAACTACGGACTGAAGTATGCAAAAGCAGATGAATCCTGCAGGAAAATAATACTGATATATGTCTAATTTGTTTATATGACAAAATTTTAGATATTCCAAGAATCATAATTTATCTGTTGTATTATGGAGACCTGAACTCTTGTTTACATAAATAAATTAAAAGTAAAAAAAAATATTTACATTCTGAATCCTACCATTAGAATATATTTAATGAGACTGTTCTTTGAGGGCCAATCTAAAAATATAAGGAAGATAATTTTTTTAATTTGATTTTATCATGTAGATGATGCACATTTTTAACTTTTGCTAACTTATATATCTGTAGCACCTGTGCATAATGTGTTAAGTGCAAAAATCAAATTTCTGGAAAAATGATATCACAATTCACAAAGGAAAGTTTATCGTTGTAATAGCTCCATAACTTAGTCCATTAGATACAAAGAAAGAAGGAAAGAGAAATTATCTTTCTGGTAATGTCCGTAAAAATTCACAAAAATTCATTTAACACACTTTTCACAGATGATACAGATATGAAATGGATAATACGAAATGGTCTGTATTTGTCATAAAAATTAATGATGGTATAATATATTAATATTGTACCTAAAATAATTTTTGCTTTCTCTTATTTATATTGAAATCTAAGTGATACACGCACTGCTTAATAATATATTAATATTATTTTTAATATATTAAAAAAATTTTCGTATTTTTTTTTTTCCAATGCTATCAAGAAAACTTGTTGCTATCAATATTTTTTTCAGTAGTTGGTAAATTATATCTGTTACTATTTGTTCTTTTCTAGTCTGACAAAATTTCATTATTATTCTTTTTAAGAAGCAGCTGCCCTGATGATACTTGAATTAAAGTTGGCTAGTAAACTGTTAAATTCTTTTTAGTTATGTGCCTCCATAGTTTGGATTGTTCCATTCATAATGTCTCTTTTCGGGCTTTTTGCTTATTTTAGTAGTATTATTTTTAACCATATTAGTGCACATTTAGTTTCTTATTTAAATCTAAACACCATGAATTGCAAGAACTAATCTTATTATTATATTATTTTAATACATTTTATGTTATGTTTTACCTGTCTTAATACATATCACTTTGATACAATAGTAAAATATAACTGTGTATAAAGATTAAACACCATAATTTTTATTTTATTATGAAATATCCTTCAATTGGGCTATTTAAATTCAATTCAATAATTTGAATATTTCAATTCAACATTTTAGGAACCAGCTTTTGTATAAGATTGTAGTAATAAAGATTAGAACGGTGTATCTAAAAATGTATACTGGTCCTAATTCCCAAAAAATCTGACATGAACCATAATTAATGCTTCTTTACTTAATGCCTGTTTTCCGTCATGGTAGAATTATCAAAACACATACAACACCAAACGTGGTAGCAGTAGTGGAAATTGTGAATATAGAATAGATGATGTTATGCTAATTGAGCAAAGGCAAATCATTTAAATGATAATAAATGAATCCTTAAACTTAATTTCATTAAATTATTTAATGTAGACTAGATGAAATTAAAGACATTTAAAATATATACTATCCGTATTTATAAATAACAAATTTTATGTTTCTAGTCCTAAGATTTACATTTTTATGGAAATAATTGAAGGAATCAGTAGGTTTTTTTTTGTTTTAAATATAAATTTTAGAACTAGAAACATTAAATGTGTCACTTATAAATACAGATCAGCTGCTATGAAAGAGATGTGGGAGAAAAACACAGTTTCATAAATACTTTACATGAAAAATATTTAAAAAATCATTATTATTATTTTTATTTATAAATAAAAAGTACATTTAGGCAATTATGTTTATTAAAATTAATCCCAGTTCATGAAAAAACAACAAATAAAATGTTTTGCAACAGTTAATTGTAGTTATTTTTGCTGAAAACACGAGCACTAGTCAGATTGGGTGACTGGATAAAAATTGACATAATTTCTTCACACTACTTAAGGTAAATCTTAAGAATTTGCCTAATAAACCTCAATTTATTTAATATGGACTTGAAGCTAATAAACTGAAGAAGTTTTTTTAAAGTGGAGTATCTGTAATATAGTTAGATAATGAAAAAAAAATGGCCAATAATTTATGATTTTTTTTTTTCAAAACAGAACTTAGCCAAGTTTAGCCTCTCAAAAGTCCTTTTTAAATGGTTCTAACAAGGACAAGCTTCATTTTCATTTGAAGAAAATTTTATATGGCCATTGTTTATATGAATTTTTTGTAGGCCTTGATGTTTGCTATTACTCCTATAAAAATTTTACTTATGGGACACCCTTTATAATTATTTTGAACGTACATTTTTATAGCAATTTTAAAATATCAACTACGCATCTCAAGTATCTCAAGTATCACTACACAACAACCTATTTCTTATATTTAAATGTTCTCTTTCATTAATAGAGAAAAATACTTCAAAAGATGTGAGATTCTTTATAGATTTGAATTGAGTTGTTATCACTTATGGGATAATTTATTTGAAATGATCCAATTTAAATTTATTTTTGTTGTTCAACATTTTGGATTTTTATTTGTTCAATATTAAAATTTTCCAAAAATGTAAAAGTGAATCCAATGGAAATCACCGAGACTATATGTCTCGTAATTTTTAAGTTTTTTACTTGTTGTTCTCTATTTAATAGTGAGATTAAAACTATGATTAACAAATTTTTAAGACTCAGTTTTATCTGTGTGGCCATATCTTGAATTTGCTTTTCGATTGACATCTCATGAAAATCGTCCCTAACTCCGGTAATTATGTAAATATCAAACCAAAGTGGAAACTAAAATAATGAGGATGATTATTAATACATTTTCTGTATTTCAATATATCATCTTAAGAAGAAAAGTTGTTCAATAATGATTATGAAAATTGACATAAAACAAGACTCATAAAACTTTAAAATTTTAAAAATGGGATCAATATATATTCTTCCTTATACAGCTAAGTATATAATATGCTGTAAAAAAATTTCATTCTTAATAACCTTGTCCTTTTAATTTAACAATGCAACATGCAACAAGAAAAACATGAAACTGATATTGATTTACAAATCTTCATGATAGGAACTTATGGCATGAATTTGGAAAATGGTTACCAATATTGGCATATCTATGAAAATACATTTACGCGTCCATAAGCAAGTAAATGTACTAGATGGAATTTATATGAAACCATCTAAGTAATAATCCTCACAATTTCTGAAAAATTGATACAAATCGGATAAAGGGTAGGTGATATACCCAGGTGATTTAAGGTTGCATGGATTTGACTATGCACAAACTAATAGAAAGTACAGTGGCTTAATAATACAGTGTGGTCATACCGATGTGGCGGCCATCTTGGGTCGGCTGGAATCTAATTTTTGAATTATCTCTCTTTGTTATTTCAATTTAAAAAGTAATTATTGCAACAAACTATTAACTAGAATGGTTTGGGAGCTAGAATTGAAGTTGGGCAAGTTTAATCAAGCATATGACTTACTTATATCATGCGAAAATAAATAATAAATTCAAAGAACAATATTTGTTTTTTTTCTATTCAACTTCTTTTAAAATATGTTCCAATAAACTTTGACATATTTCAATTTCCATTTTATTAATCTAACTCTCTCAATGGCAAATTTCACAAACAAATTTATATAATTATTAAAACATTAAACAAAAACTGAGGGAAAATAAACTTTTATTGGAAAACCAGAATCAGCAACCATGAAACTATTTTTATTTTTCTTCTTAATATTCTCCTTTGATAAAAACAAAACTTCAAATAAATGTAAATTTAATAAATATAAATTATTTATTGAAAATTTAATAATTATGCATTATTTAATTTAAATTAAATAAATATAATTTATTTGTTTTTACTCTGTTACTTGTGACTGAACACCCCAACTAGTGTTGCCCAAATGCGTGACCAAGATGAGTCTTGGTCATGCACACTCAATTAGTCTTGGTCTTGTGCAAGTCTTGCAGTTACCTTTTAGCTTATTATTATATAGATATTACTGTAATTTTTTAGATATCGGAAACCTAACTAAGCCCAAATGAAAAATCGATAGTTAAATTCCAAACGATATTAGTGATACCAATTCTTTACATGTGCTAACTGAAATTGTTAAGTTTTAGTGACTATTTCACCTTAATTTTTATTCATAAAAAGAATTTTTTTTACCAGTCTTGGTCTTGGTTTTGCAACAGTTAGGCAGCCTTAATCTTGGTATTGCAAAGTGCATGACCAAGACCGATTTTGGATAACACTAACTATTATAAATCCACTATTATTACAAATTTAAATAGTTCAAAATTTGATCCTTGATTTATATAATCAATCATTCTGATCATTGATAATACAATATTTTTTATAAAATGGTTTACCTCTTACCATAATGTAGGTATTGTTTGTTGCATCTGAAATAGAAAAAAATTGTTTGTTTTACTTATAAGCCTGTTAAAGGTGGTAGAGGAGAAGTATTTCTTTCGGAGTGGTATAACTTAGTTTTTGTATAATTTGAAATTTTCTATTTACTTGTCAATATCAACATACCTATTATCAATGAAGTGTATTAATAATCATAATATGATAAATTGTAATAATGTTCGTCACGCCTGAATTTTATCTTAGTCCAGAATCTAAGCTTTCCCTTGTTTTATTTATTTTTCATTACTTTTTTGGGAAATTAGAAATGGTTGGCTATAATATATTTTTAATTTTATCTCACAGAATATACCAAGAAAAAAACTAATAGTGAAATATAAAACTGTAAGAATAAAATATAATCAATTATCAATTGATTGAAGAGCTATCCAATTTAACTTGAAAAAGAAAACATTTTTAATCAACAAAGGAATGTAATAAAAAATAAAAAAGATTAAACACACAATATATATTTATTTACAAAGGAAATTAAATTTATATATGATGTACATATAAATTTACAGATTTACTGCTAAAAACAGACAAATGAAGGAAATTATTTCTACTAATTAAATTTGTTTTAATTCTAAATATAATTAACAACTTAAGAATACTATCTTTAATATTGTGACAATTAATAATGAGTTCTACATCAACATAACTCATTTTTTCTATGAGAAATCCTATTAAATCACCTCTTACTTAGTTGATTTTGCTCATCATATAGGTTTCGAAAATGACTTAATCATTTAATTTTTTACTTTATTTTATTAATTTTGATTTGAAATTCAGTGTTTATAAAAGAAAAAGATGGAAATTAAGTTTGAAACTTGGTTATAGAAAATAATTTCTATAATTCGAGGCTACTAGCCAATACAATTTTTATTTTGAAGTCAGTGGTTTCAAGTATAAAATTGAAATTTGGTTTTCCTTTATAGTTACAGTTATTGTTACTTTCAATATTAAAAATATGAGTGTAGTTGATGATATTTCAATGATGGTTGAACCATCTAGAATAAACATTAGTCAGTTTTAGAATTTCAATTATAAGGAAAATAATATTTCATCTCAAAACTTTTACAGCATAATAATCTATTTCTTAAAAATCAATCAAGATGAGTACCATATCACTTATTTAAAAGACAACAACTTTTAGTTACTAAAGATCTCAATAAAGCTAAGGGTCATCAACTATACTCATATTTTAATGATGAAAGTAACAATAACTATAAAGGAAAACCAAATTTCAATTTTAGAATTAAGATAAAAATAGTATTAGCTAGTAGCCTCAAACTATAAACAATATTTTCATACAACCAAGTTTCAAACTTCATTTCCATCATTTTCTTTCATTACTACTGAGTTTAAAAGAAAAAATAATAAAATAAAGTAAAGAATTAGAGTATATTCACGATTTTAAGTATAAAAATTAAATAAAAACTACCTGTTAATAAAATGAATCTATTACTAAAACAGTACAATTAAGCTTTTAAACAAAATATCACTTTAAACACTAAAACGTATATTTATTCAATAAAAACTACCTATAAATAAACTAAATCTATCCATAAAACAGCGAAAATAAATTTCTTAACTAAAATATTCCTAATAAAATAAGAAAATTTAACAGTTTTGAGGTAGCTATGGAGCAAGCAGGTAGCAAGGGATGACCCAAGATGGCCAACCAATCAAAAAGTGACCCCATATGGCCACACTGTAACATTAAGCCACTGAAATAGAAATGGAACCAACTTAGTTACATGATATTTATAACCTAAAACGCGAGTAGGAATTTTTGGTTCGGAGCATAAAAATATTTACAAAATTTCAAAGAAAAACAAGCTTCCCTATCTTCAATAGTGCGGAAGCAAAATTATAAATACTATAACAGAAGAGGAGAGAAAGTTGATGTATGTTGACAGCTTTCAGTGTTCTTCTGGACGGCTTTGTTATGTGTGTGATATTCCGTTACCCATCCGTGCCTAAAGTTTTACTTTAATTAAATTATATTGATTTTTTTTAGTACCCCTCTAAAAACATTTTATTTACAATAGCTTCTCAAATGACTCTGATATAGGTTTATGAATCCTCCAACGGTCCATTTTAGATAGGGTGATGTCGCGCTCTGAAAATTATCCGGGGATGACAGGCGACTAGTCGAACAACCAAAAATCGGTCCTGTTGTCTAAGGGAAACTCCGATAACGATGGAAGTACATTTTTTTTAAATTCTACTTTTTGATTCAACGTATCTCTTGAAACATAAAACGTCGGATGACCGAATTTTGAAGTCGGATAAACATTTTCTTGGTTGCTTAAAAAGATAAATATCTAAAATAATAAACCGACATATGAAGAATTTCTTTTTCTTTAAAAAACAATCACTCTAACAGGATGATCCTTCTGATAAAAGATATGGGAGTGATTTATACACTTTTTTAAGCAAATCAAACAATGCTTATAAATAACGGTTGAATTGACGAAACAAGTGCACATAAATTCCTTGGGCCAGGATCAGATATTAAAGATAAAACTTTCATTGTGAGTTTGCCACTTGATTGTCAGTGTAATTAATTTTCATCATTAATATAATTATTGATACTATAAATAATATAAACCTGTCATCTTATGGCTTTCTTTAAAAGCTAAAAAAATAAAAATAAAACCTATCGATTATCCTATCTGATAATCGAAATAAAAAACTTGAACGTCATACTGGAATTCCCAACAGTCCCTGTCCTAATCCAAACCTCTCCAGTGCGATTCGGACTGCCAATGGGTGAAGTTTCTGCAGAGGTCAGTTTGCTTCATTAACTTAAGTGTAAATATTTGAAATTATCTCTCACCAGAATAATTTACCAAGTTAGAATATTTATTCAAAATTGAAAATTGAAAGCCATCTATGAAGATTTACATAAATTATATTCAATGCTTAAAATAATGTCATCCAATCAATTTACATATCACATTTTCTATGTCTGAGTCTATTTTTCCCTATCTGCAACACATTTTTATTTGATATTTGTTATAAAAAATAGACAATAATATAGTTTAAAAAATGTCATACCAAGTACTTTCGAAATTAAACTTTGGAACTGTTACACAATAAGTATTCAGGAAATAGATAAACTGAAGTTTTCTGTTTCATTTGAAACTATTTGATATCCTTATCAGGAGGGGTTTAATGCAAACTGCGCCATCAACATTGGGGGTTTGAATTTTTGAGTGGGACACATTTCTACAGGTTTATGGATTTTCGAAATTGGGAAATATGGAACAGACAGCAGAAAGTGAACTAATTTATGAACTACGATTTTAAAATTTGCTTTCAAGAAAAGAAGAGCAAAAAACATCTTAGGAGGAGGGGAGGGAGAGGAGAAATTCTTGGAGCATTGACATGGCTGAGTACCCCTGACCTTTATGTTATTTGTGAATTATGAAAACGATTTTTCAGAAAAAAGAATATTGTAATGTTTTATCGTCTAATAAATCTTCAGCTATTCATTATAACCAATAAATTATACATATTTTCCGAATAAATAAGGATTAAGGTTTGCTTTTTTAGTCGTTTTTATGCCGACTTGTCACTATTTATTAAATATAAATATATACTTCATTTTATTCTATAACCCGAAATTATTTCAGGATTTTTAAAAAAATTAATCAATTATTGCTTAATGAAAAAGTAACTTGTTAAAAAAAATTAACTAAATGTTTAACATATTTTGCAATTTGTCAGATCTTAGACAGACTCGAATTCATCCAGCTAAAATTTCTCAAAAATCTCATCCTGTGGCCTAAAAGTCTTCTGAGAATAATGATAATAAAAAAAGTAGTCAACCTCTGGACAAGACTCTCAACGCCACCACAGAACAGATATCCACGAATGTGCTTCAATAGACTCAATAACTAAAACTAAACTTAGTTCTAAGTGAAACTCCTAGATGAACACACCTCCTTGAAGAAGACCTGCAAAAGTCGGGTCGAAAAGTTGGCTTTTAATAAAATAGTTTTGCCACTGTTTAGGCTTTTTATGACCGCCAACCCGGACAGCCTCCTACCTTGATAAGTAATTTAGAATTGACGTATATTATATATATATATATATATATATATATATATATAATATATATATAATCATTTTATAACATCGAAATATGAAAGAGTCAATAATTCAATTATTGTAAAAATAAGAATCTAATAGTATATTTTATCAGATGACTATCTCTCTTTGAGGAAGAACCAACACTCAATAATTCTTAGAGGAAAATAACACAGTAGTCAGGAATGCGTAATATTGTTAGATAACCATTCTGGGAGCATAGTTTTATCTGTAACTTGGTGAATAGTTTTTTAAAACGAGATAGTTTATTCGACTTATAAAACATTTATGAAAACGACTAAAAGATATTTATACAATATCTTTCAATCATTATTAATTGTTGTTTCCAGTTTTATTTTACTATAGGCTAGTAAGTAAGTAATATTAACACTATTTCGATAGAAAGTGAGATTTTTTAAAATTTATTTATTTATAACAATGGGGGGCTCCTCAACCTCTTATGGGTCAATTCAGCCTTTACACAGTATTTATATTACATACGATAACATTTAACAATAATTTTGAAAGTACAGAATACTTAAAACATTAAAATTTCCAAAAAAAGTATATTTAAAATTTAAATTTTGTTGTATGGTTTCCTTATTTTAAAAAAATTGTTTGCCATTTTAGTAGTGTTTTCAAAATTTCAATAATATTATTCTCCAATTTCACTTCATCCCGTAGTCCTTCATATGCATAACATTCAGTCAAAATAAAATGTACCTGACTGTTAAACTGACCCAGCAGTAGTGACACGAGAAGGTGTACCCTTTGTAGTTAGATGATCATGAGTTTTCCGTGAGTGTCCAATTCGTAACCTTGTTAGGGTGATTTTTTCTTCTGTTCAACTGGAATTCCGCACGATTCGGAACAGAGGGCTCGATCACGCTCAGCTTATTGTCTCTTATTACATGTCGGTTCGCCTGATCTCCTATAAATTCTTCTGACTTCGAACACTCCTTCATCACGCAGGTCTTCGTTAAGCTCTTCTTCCGAGCAGCTATTGAAATCCGGACATGCTATTACACCTTTATTGTAATTTAAAAAAGGGTGAAGAGTTAAACTCAATCTTCAACATTCGTACTGTTTAATATTTCAGAAAGTCGTTCTCATTCTTCATTTCCAACAACAACTTCTCATTTCGCAATATCTTCACATTTGATTGAGGTACAAAACTTTAAAAAAACAACCTACAAACTTTGAATGAACTCGAGCTTAGGAATAGATAGATAGATAGAAAAAGTCCCTTTAGAATAACAATATTGTACAAAAGAATAGAATATTACTGGCCTAAAAGTTTGAAACAAAATAAATAAAATTGATAAAATAAACTACAAAGTAAAGAAAACCTTAGGTTCACAAGCTATATACAATACAGATAAAACTATCTACAGAGCATTTAAAACTATGAACAAAACAATTAAAACTATGAACGAATCGCTTGAACTATGAACAAAACTATATATAAGGGTTGAACAACATAAACATACACTTAGAGAAATGAAGAACGAAAAAGAGATAGAATGAGTTCATTTCATAAGAAAAACTTTACTTGTATATATATATAAATAAACAGTTAATTATAATCGAATAAAAAAAAATGTATGTATCGAAGTTCCAACATCGATAGTAGGAAATGCGTGTACTATCTCTTACCAGGTATTATCATATGATTGCTACACAATACATATATAGTTTTAATAGTTAGCTGGTATCTGATTGTTTTTGGAACAGGAATTGGAATAGGAGGTTTTTGAATGTGTATAGGGAAGGCGCATGCCGAATTTTGACTGGGAGGGAATTCCAAAAGTTGACAGAGCGGGATATAAAGGAGTTTTGGAATGAGGTAGATCTATGAGAAGGGATGTATAGGTCAGAGGGTCGAGATCTTGTAGTGAGGGAATGGATTAAGGACTTAAATCGGAGAAAGTTGTAGGCATAAGAAGGACGATGATCGGTAATGATTTGATAAAGGAAAGTGCCTAGGAAATATTGTCTTCTTAAGGAGGGGAAGAGCCACCCTAACTCAGTGTAGTGGTGGGAATATATAGGAATAATGAGACATATTAACACTAATTAACTATAATTGCTTTTAGTCGCAGTATGTGTATGTTTGTATATCTACCTATGATAGCATCCAATAATGAGAAGACGTAATAGCACTTTAAAATTGAAAACATTAAAACCATCCAAATCAGTAAAAGATCGGCAAACTATAACTGATATTAAAACGTTTAATAAAATTATGTATAAAAAAAAATCGTTAAAAAAAAATCAACGAAGAAATAATATAGATACTTGTCCTTATTATCTGGCAAGCGACCGGAATAGACTAACTCTTGGATGATGGAATGATGGTGTATATACTATGGTTATGGGTGACATCCACAGGCGCAGACTTTCACAAGGAAAAAGGTGTAGGTAATTTCTGATTTCGGCGTGGAATTAACACATATTTCCAACCTGTGATTAGTCTTAAATGGTTTGTAACATTTTTTTGAGAGGCTCTAATTTGTATTTTTGCTGGATGCTGTTTAACCAGTTTTCCTCTGCATTTATTCTTTCCTCAAGGGTCTTTTTTGTTAACCAGTTTGACTCTACGTTTTTTCTGTGTTCATATTAATTCCTCATCTGTTTTCCCCCTAATATCTCCCAATGTTGATCCACCTCGAAAACCTCTGACTGAGACTCAGGGTTCGAATTTATTCTTCAGCTCAATTTCGAATTATATTTCTACATTATTTATCATCCTGAGGTACTGTTTTTTTTATTCCTTTTAGTCTCTTAGAATTTGATTCTGGGAGTTATAGTTGCTCCTATGTCAAGAGGAGAATTCAATTAAGCAAAATACATCCCATCCTAACCATATCCTTATCTCCTGAGATCAACTCTACATCCTTAGGAGCTTAGAAAAAAATACGTACTTTTTTTTTAAATCTAAAGTTTTAGTAAATAGATTGAGATATAAATATTTTAGTATTTATTTTCGATATAGAAAATATTTTACAATGTCTAGTTCATCACTGTTGAGGATGGGTAAATAAAAAATTCAGTTACATCAATTATTGAAAACTAAATATAAAAAAAAACTAAAAAACAAAAAACTGTACCACTACAACCCATGAAGGGAAGACGCTTCATTGGATTCATCAGTACTATTTCGGGAAAGTACTGTTCCTTGGTTTACGATTGTGCAAGGAGATTATTTCACCGAGATCAAACTCAACCGCCAGGTTTTCCCCCTTAATTAATTATTTTAATTAAGGTACCCAATTTATTGAGGCTGGATGTGCGCCAGAAGGATCTACCAACCCAGAGTCGTCGCCCCACGGCCAATGTAATAATATAAACAATTTTTCTACCATGAGGCGGGATTCGAACCTGGGACATTTATCATTGGAAGCTCAGTACCACTCTCTATTAGAAATTAGAGCTACCCTACAATTATTAGAAATTCTAATAATATTCCGCTGTCAATATTTTAAATTATATTATATATATTATTGTAATTTTAATATACTTGTTGCTTTGCTGAAAATTTATAATATTTGATACTGTTTCAGGTCCAACCATGGGACTTGTTACAAATAATTGGAAAATTGACGTATTTATAGCTGTGTCTTGCTTGACTTTGTGTGTCTTGCTTTATTACAAAATCATAAGCATTTATTCATATTTCGAAAAGAGAAACATTAAATATGTAAAACCTAAATTTTTCTTGGAAGCGATCCCGATGGAGTATTATTTAAGATACACGTTAGTAAGTCACAGTTTTAATGTTATATTTATTTTCTTTCTTTTTGTCAATTAATTTCAGATGACAAAATTATTAGCTTATAGGTAATAATAATAAGGGAGACAGAATTTCAATTATAACATACATTTTTTACGAAAATACAGGTGACTCTCAGCTTATTCAGTAACAAACCTAATCTTAATTCTTACGGACTTAAAGTTTAACAAACAAGAAAGTTTGTCTAAAATGACGGGATCTACAGTGATAAATAAATAGATACGCAAAAAAAAAAAAAAAAACATGATTGTATCTGGTCTATGTAGAACTTGTGTGAATTATTTGAAGAAAACGTTTTAGTTATATACCTTCTTGATATGGATCCACGTCAGTTTTTTACACAACTTGAGGTGAATCTCGACTTATTTCTTACTAAATCTCAATATAATTGATATGTACTTAAAACTTAATAAACCCGAAAAATGTTATTTTTTTTTCCCGGAAATTTCGATTTCTTTAGTATAGGTGGAGATTGATGAAAAAAAAAATGCGAATAATCCATGATATTTTTTAAAAAGAGAGCTTGGACAATGACAAACTATTTTCTTTTCAAGCAAATTTTGTTCAGTTTATTATGAAGCAATTGTTGATTACTTAATTAAATATTTTTTTAGCTAATAATAATAAGTTTATTTAAATGACATTTTACAATTATAATATACACATAAGAATTGTTCATGTTTTGATATACATCATTTCACACTAAAGATTAATCTAAAATTATTAGCTTAAATACCATTCCTTTGTGTTGTTTGACAGTAGGAAAAAAATCAATAAAAAACCTACATACACACAGTTTAAAAAAAAAAAAACAGTTACAGTTTTATTTATTTTGAAGTTATAATTTAAAAAAAAAAAGTGACATATATAAAAACACAAAATTTGAGTTTACTACTTTTCTACGGTAAAGCGGACGCTATCACGTCTTTAAATATATCATATTTCCGTTTACTTAGGGTACACATTGTATATATAAATAAAGTAATAAATAAAGAAGCAAAAATATTAATGAATAGGGAAATACTGGAGGAAGTCAAAACTTCTATGTAAAAGAATTTGTAAAAACAATCTATGTGAAGTTGACCATCTGTATATACCTATCAATAAGCAAATACCTATTTGTACGTAGAAACACCGATAGACCTTCACCAATTTTTGGCCTGTTTATTTTTCGGAAAAAAAATACTTAAATGATTCATAGTCAATAGTTTAATCACCAATTATATTTTTTAGTAGTTGTGTATATTTATATATTCTTTTTAATTAACAGCTGAAAGTTGGGACAGGATATATAAACAACTAGAAAACGAGAAATGTGGGGGCTTTTACCAAGCAATAGTCCCTACGCTCATGATCCGAGATCCGGAATACGTCAATATCGTTTTGAAGAGCTCCTTCGATCATTTCTCCGACAGGATTTTTCTAGTGGACGAGAAAACGAATCCTCTTGATGAACATCTCTTTTTTTTAAGAGGAAACAAATGGAGATACCTAAGAAATAAGATATCTCCTCTTTTCAGCCAAGTTAAGCTGAAGTGGATGTACGAAGAAATTGACAAATGTGTTAATCTTTTTGATGAGTGCCTTGCCGAATTAAGTGATGGAAAGGATTTAGACATAAAAGAATTATTGGCAAGATATACTACAGATGTGGTTGGTAAGTTGTTATTGCTTATTTTTCATTCAGTGTTAAAGAGAGGGATAGAGTGATGGTGTAATTCAGCTTTGTTTTGTCAAGAAAGCAAATATTCTGTGCAGGGATGCCCAGAAGTGGCTTTTACGGCGCAAGTTGCGCCATCAAAATTAATGAGGGGAGCAATTTTTGACGGGATTTTTAATGTTTGAGGGGGGTATATTCCGACGGGGTTATGAATTTTCAAAATAAAAAGTTTTAAATCAAAAGACAAGTGGAATCATGCAACAGACCACAGGGTGTGTAATGGTATATAATCAATATTCAAATAATATAATAGAATATTCAAATTCTCCTTTCGTTTGCACTGTTTTTAAGAAGAAGAGAGAATAAAATATCTTGGGAGGGGTGGGGAAAGGTTTATGCGCCATCGGCCTTGGGAGGGGGGGGGGGGAGGGAGGGTGGTCACCTCTGATTCTGTGAATGCATTTAAATGATACATCCATATTTTACTATTACCACCTAAGAACATAGTATATACTTTAATGCCTGAGGGCGGGGTGGCCGAATGGGCTAACGCGTGTGCACTGCACCGCCGTTGCCCGGCACCCTGATACATAAGACTTTGATAAAAAAAAATAGTCACGAGTTCGCGTCCCGGTGCCTGGAGGAGTTTTTAAGTTCCTGCCCACACTCCCTGGCCCTGGAAAACCCCTTTAATAGGGGAGGAGGGAGTGGCCGAAAGGGCTAAAGCGTGAGCACTGCACCGCGAGTTGCCTGGCAACCGGATAAGAGATTTAAGAAGATTAATAAAGTATGAGTTCGCATCCCGGTGTCGGAGGGATATTTAAATTCCCCGCCCTCACCCTCCGGCCCAAGAAAATCCCAGGTAGCCTAAAAGGCGAAGTAAGGAAGAACAAAAAAAAAAAAAAGTGTATACTTTACTTTAATGTCAAATGTATAATATAGATGTATCTTTGATGAATATTCACCTTCCGAAAAAAAAAATTCTAAAGAATGCAATCGAAACCAGCCGAAGCAAGTATACTGGAGGAAACATGTTTCTCCTTATCAGTAGTCTGATACTGGTCTGACGTAGTCCTTGAATCTTCTTTTTTGTCGGATATTCTGAATGTGTTGGTCCAATTTACATTTTTTATGTCTAATTGAAAATAATTATCACCATTGAAATTTGGTGGAGTATAAATCATCTACAAGTGTGTTACATTCCGCATTTTTTTCAGCAATCGTTTTCGCTTTTGGCCAAGTCAGGATAAGATCATTTTGAACAGATCTGCGTCATATCTCTCTTGGTCTTCTTCTTTCTTGTATTTGGAGGATTCCATTGCAGAGCTCCTTTTTTAATGACACGTGTTTCCTTTAAGTATGTCCTATCCACTGTGTCTGGATAGGAATCTGTTAAGGGGTGCTCTTTATTAGAGATCTTCTCAGCCCACCAGAACCCCAGGATTTTTCGCAAGCTGTGGTTGATGGCTGTTTTTACGTTTGTTTTAACTCCTCATGGAGCATAAGGGGCGTAAGCAGCATAAGTGCGTTCTCATTCCTCTTTCTGAGGAACTGATTGATTAATGTTTATAATAAATTCAAATTATCTTGTACCCATTTAGCCTTAAAATAATAATTGACCCGCTTACAGTATTTTGTCGACTTCAATGGGTCTATAGTGTTACAGGCTGTGCCGGCCTTAGACATTCCTCCGTTCGGCGTCCAATGTCGTCAACTCTCCCATCTACCCAAAAAAATCAAATTTATTTCTTAAGCTGTTATATATAATGTAATATTTGAATTTTATTTCATTCGATATTTCTCTAATACAGTTGCTTTATTGATAGGCTAAAATTCAGTATTTTAAGACGTTTTGTATTTTTTTTTTTTATTCGTAGCCAGTGGCGAGAACTTCTGAAGATCGGCCAGCTCCCTTAACTAGCGCCCCCTCATGTCGACGCCCCGCGGCAAATGCTCCGGTTGCCTTCCCCTCCCCTTAGATCGGCACTGGTTACACTATTGAAACAGTTTTTTAAATATATTTAATAGTTTTTAATATTATTTTTTCACTATTTTTAAGAAACTAACTGTAAGTCATTTCGTCTAACTTAATAATATGTTAATGTTTGATACTTTTGTTATAACTATCGTTTGTAAAACATGAGCTTCAACACACTGTATATTGTTTCTTCCAGCTTGTTATATATTCGGATTAATATTACTAACTAATATTTCCTAATTATTATACCTTAAAAGTAAAGATTATTCTGCAGTAAGCGTAGTGAAAGTATATATTGTTTTGAATTACAGAAATTTTTATATATATTTAAAAATCAAATACGTTAAAAACTCATTTCGTCCTCACTAAGGTAGCCAAGTAATGGTAAATCCCTAGAGTCAGCATTTTCTTCTGACTCTGTATAAATGACCCTCCCTTACCCCTCTAGCAAGTAGTCAGACATTGTCATTCATAATAGATAGTTAGATGACGTAGATAGTGTAGTTGTTGATTAGCAATAGTATCATATATATTTTGTTCATTTTAAACATTTTAAGAATAAACTTAAAAATAAAAATAAATTTCTTAAGTCCGATCGAGTATCGAAGATTTGATTGTCACTCAAATACTCGTCCTATTTAGCATTACCTGAAATCGGTCTTGGTCTTGCACTTTGTGAATACAAATTTGCGTTTGTAATTAAAAAAATTAACGCAAAATAGTTACTGATAATTTTAGATACTATTTGGAAAGAATTGTTAGAACCAATATACGCTTGGTTTTAACTCTTCCAATTTTTCAGTAGGGGTTAAGTTGAATCTGCCCATTCTGAAAAACGACAATAATAAGTTTGTATTGGTAGCATTTTTTAAAAGGTTATTAAGTTTCAGACAGAACTATTAAAAATCGTCTAACTCGGACTAGTTTTAGCAACGCTACAGTGTATTGAATTTTATACACTAATATTAATTACTGCTCACTTGCCCGTTTACATTTCCTCAGTTCGTCAAAGAAATCGTACCCTAATGATTTCTCTGATCGGTTATCTGGAAAGTTGGTCTAATTCGATTGTGTTATTTTTAATGAATACAACGGAAAAGTCATAGGAGTGGACACATACAATTTTTTATTTAAATAATTGGTGACATTGTACAGATTTTCTTTACTCTACAACTCTTCCGTTCTACGATGTGGGCCTACTCCTATCTTTATTGACTATGCCTTTAATGTATTGTCAAGTTAATTTATCTGGTTGGACTTTACTATATCCATGACTTACATCTAAATGTACATATTCTGTAGTGTTTTTCTAAAATAACTTGTTTAATAAATAACAATAAGGTAACTGCGAGGCTCTTGCGCAATACCAAGAAGACATTTGGTCCACACTAGTCCAATGTTTTCTCACATTGAGTTCTGTAACCCCTCGTAATCTTTTCTCTGGACTAATGCTTAATTACTTATTTGTAAATCAGGGCCAAGGCATTGTCTGTGAAACACAACTGTCAATTCAATGAATAAGAACAGAAATAAATATAAGAACACACATATATATATATATATATGTGTGTGTATATATATCTTCAATTACACACGTTAACGAAATATAAATTATATACTATTATTTTCTTATTATTATTTTTTTAGCTTCCTGTGGATTTGGAATCGAACCTCAATGTTTAAAAAATCCTAGCTCAGAATTTAGGAAAATTGGAAGAGAGTATTTTGATCCTAATAAGATAAACATGCGTATGTTATTTTTACGTTTATCTATACCACGTTTACTGATGTGGTTTAAAATTAAAACAGTATCAGCAAAAATCAATAATTTTTTCCTTACGACAACAAAAAATATTTTGCATCATAGGAGAAGTACAGGAGTAGTAAGAAAAGATTTTGTCCAATTACTTCTCGAACTGAAAGAAAAAGGGACGGTTGAGATAGATACTACAGAAATAGAAAAAGATGAAACGTATAAAGAATCTCCCAATGAGAAAATAGGTAAGTTCTATCGATCATAAAAACCTTAGAATAAAGCTGAATTCATTTAAAAATTAACTTAACTTCTAGAATGATTTAAAATTTAAATTGTATGTCTATAACCAACCTCAACCCACTATCGACTATAAAATTATTAAACAAGAAAGTTAAGGTAAGTTTCATTGACTTAATTATGGTTAATAACAATAATTTCAAGTATTTCAATAATAAATATATTAAAATAAAGCTGAGGTCTATTCATAAAAACTTCTAGAATGTTTCTAAATTTATTATAAATTATATCTGTAACTAATCTCTGCTCAAAATTGACTAAACGCTTGTTTAACTTCCTATTTTAAATAAGTTTTTAAATTTTTTAAAATTATATAATAGCTTCCAATTTAACAAAAGTCGGGACTTCCGTATGTTTTCTGTCTAAAAGTAACATTATCCCTTTAATAATATTTAATTTTAAATTCAATTCTATTCAATTAAATTCAAACCGACCTAAGACAACCAACCATTGACCAGCACATACGTACTCTTTACTCCCGATTTCATCTAAAACTACACGGACATCACAATGGACTTATCAACGACATGGCCACGGCTGAAATGCTCATCAGGACGCGACTGAAAAGGAGCTGGATGAGAGATCTCCTTTCCTGATTTTAGGATATAAACAGGCCAGGGAAGAGGTGCTGCTGGGCTCCTTTCTTCGTCATGCCTATCATGTCATTTTCAACTTAACAGCATATCTGCTAATTGTTACTACCATGACAGGTGCGGATGAAGATTTAAAGAAAAAAAAAATCAATTCAACTTTTTCTTTCTCTTTAAAGAAATGGCTCTTAATCAAAAATCATTAAGTAGGGAAGAAACGTTTTTCTAAAAGTAGGAATTTTAGGAGGAAATTTCGCAATCAAGGGGGACTAATGATAAAATTAGTAGATTAGCTATAATTTTAAAAAAATTATTATTTAAAAAACAGCATAGAAACCAGCTTAATTACCCATTAAAATTATTTTAGCAATTATTAATTTGATTATAAAAATGAATGTAAAATTGATTCATTTGTTAGGATTAATTCCTTTATCTTACTCAGATATGTTTAAAAACACGATTGCATTATAGCTTTCAATAATAATTATCAAATATTAATTTTTTGGAAAATAAAATACAGCATATTTTAACTTATCTTTTAAAATTAAGAAGCGCATTTTGGAAATCAGTTTATAAACATACATCTCTAGAAAAGTTGAGATTTTCTGTTCAGTAGTCTATATATATATCGGTTGAGTTCTTGTCTTTTGAGTCTAGTATGTGGGTTCCATGTCAGTCTTCGGTCTAAGAGAAAGCAAAGATACCCGACTGCGTCTGAGTAAGAAAGCTCGATAGAATTTAATTGTAGTGGTGGACAGGAATTGGGTCGGAGAGTAAAGGTAATATGTTTGCATTTCGACTCTATGACTTTAATGCACCATTCATCACACCAGTGCTAAATCAGGGCCTTTGTAGATTTCAGGATGCTATTTCAGGATCTGAGTTGGATGATAGGATTGCGGTGTAATCAGCAAATGTTGCAAGGAAGGTATCGGAATGAGCAGGGGTGTCAACGCTAAAGAGGATGTAAAGCATGGGACCCAAGGCGCTGCCCTTGGGAACATTGGCTTTAATTTGATAAATATCGGAAAATGCCGTTCCGCAGCGTACTCGAAGGAGCTGTCAGACAGATAGGATCGAAGGATTAGGTACAAGGACTGAGGGAGATGGATTTTAAACTTTTAGAGCGGCCCGCGATGCCATACCCGGTCAATAGCCTGTGCTATGTCCAGAACTGCACCCGAACAGTATCACTTGTTTTCTAGGGCTGCTGATCTATGATCAATGACTCGAAGTCCTTGTTGAACAGTGGAATGTTTTGAGTACTTCTATGTTTGATATAAAGAATTCTTCTACTGTTACGGTGTTGGCAGGATGGGATTCCGGATGGAGAATAAATGTATTGGAGAGGTGTTTGGTGAACTCTTCGGTTTTATCTTCTTCAGGTGCCGCCCAGGAGCCGTCATATCGTCGGAATGGATGGAAAATTTGGTGAGGCTTTAGGATTTTCGTTGTGGTTTTCCAAAGAGAATTGTCACGAGCAGAGAGGTAGAATTACATTTGTTGATTACATTTGGATAGGTAGAATAGAATTGTCATCTGAACGTGGCTAATTCCAGTTTTAGATTATTAATTATTGTTATTTTCATGATATATAATTATGAACGAAATATTACAAGTATTTTACGCATTTTAAATTGTTTAAGAAAAAATTAAGTAACATTGAAAAATCATTTTTAAATGACCAAAATATATATTTAATATTTAAAGGTACATATATAATGATATTTTTTTTTTGTTTAGAATTGACGGATAATTTGTTAGCTGCTCAATCATTTGTATTTTTTTTGGCTGGTTTTGAAACTACAGCTAGTGTATTAAATTTCACGTTTTATTTCTGGGCAAAACATCAGGAAATACAAGAGAGAGCGAGGAAAGAAGTGCTGGAGGTTAAAGAAAAATATGGTCAATTTACATTTGATTCATTAAAGGAGCTCAAATTTTTAAAAAATTGTATTGCAGGTAAATTTCTAAGCTTATTTAAAATATAGTTTAAAAATTGATAATTATTGCAAAAACTAGTTATTATACTTCTAATAATTTATTATGAATTTAACTAATTCGTTGGTATAAATTTAAATTCTGTTGAACTTAATATCACTTACTAAAATTAAAAAAATGGTTGAAATTGTGGAAAATTCCATTTATTCATGACCATCCCAAAATCTATCATTTATTCTTCGAAAAAACACATGCCCTCCAGTTTGTATTGACAACAATCAACTTACTCCAACGGACACGGTACTTTATCTTGGACATACTTTTGACAGAAGGATGACATGGGGTTTTTATCCAGATGTAAAAATGAAATGTAAGATACATAACATACGGCTCATACTCCTTGCCCTCTTTTTTCTAAATCTTCAAAATTGAATCTGAGACAGAAACTGAATACATTTATGCATATCTTCTTAAACACAAATGGACATACTCATCACAGATATACGGAATTGCTAAAATGACCCACCTAAAAAAAATTTCAAACCTCCAATCAAAATTATTGCGACTCATAATAAAAGCACCTTACTAAGCGATTAACAAAACACTGACGTCTAGCTTCAAACAGTTGACCGACATATCTGTTTTTTGTTCTTTCCTACCTCGCCTTTTAGGCTATACAGAATTTTTATCAAGCCTGGGGGTGAGAGCGGGAAATTTAAAATCCCTCCGGCACCGGGACGCGAACTCGTACTTTTTAATCTCTCATAACGTTAGCCCATTCGGCCACCCCGCCACATTTGACCGACGAACCATTACCAACAATTGTATACAAATGTAAAGGGACATAACATCAAATTAATAAGAGACATGGCAACAACTTAAATACTCCTGGATATGAGGAGACTAAAAAGGCGTTGGATGAGAGATCTTCTTTCTTAAACTAATTAAGTCAGGAAAGAGGTGCTGCTGAGTACTGCCCTTCCCCACGTCTGGCATATCGTTATTTCTCACATTTTCAGCACATTTGCTGATTGTCGACACAAGGTTACAGGTGGAAATAATAGTTTTAAAAAAAACTGTATTCTGTTGAGGTAAGGGCCTGAGAAGTAGAACAATACAGAAATGCTGTTATTAGTTAATAGTCCTGAAAAAATTATATTTTTTTGGAAGTGATTTCTGGGAACCAATTCTAGTAATTTTGTGTTTTTAAAGTGAGGGATTAGTAAGACAGATTTCGAAATATCCGATAATATATTGAGCTGATGATTATTTGAAAATACCTTGGACTACTTAAAATTTGTGTATTTATCTCTGACACCAAGCGTTTGGTTCGACTAAATTTTCAAATTCAATTGAGTTATTTATCCTAAGATTTTTATGTACTGTGATGTTTATGTATTGTTCAGAGACATTGAGGATATATCCATCTGTGCCTGCCTTGAATCGAGAATGTATGAAGGATTTTACCTTACCCGATGGAACCGTCATTGAGAAAGGACTGCACGTTCTAGTACCAATTTTATCGTTACACAGGGATCCCAAATATTTTCCAGAACCTTTGGAATATAAACCTGATAGGTTTGAAAATCCACCAGTCAATGGAACCTACATGCCTTTCGGAGATGGACCAAGAACTTGCATTGGTAAACTGTCGTTTATTTTATTTTATAATCATTTTTAATATATTTTCTGTGTATTTTAACGGATTAAGAGGAAAAATATTATGGTTTGAAATATTTTAAAAAATAGAAATATTGAATCGGATCATTTGATACTTATGGTGATTTTAAATAATATCGATTAACATTTTATTTTATGCGTGAATGCTCAATGTGTATTAATCAAAGAATTATGGATTGTTCGTGCTTTCCTGCAAACATAAAATAAAATAAATCATTAATTCTAATTTTCATTGTATGCTGAAGCACAACATGGGAATATTTTGTTAATCTAGGAGGCCAAAATTGTTTTCTTTGAAATTTTATTTCCTATCGATCTATGGTATATTTCGACCAAAGAAGGATAAGTTAACCAAAGAGTTAAGACAGTTACACAACGCCGAATGGCGTGAATTGTATTCGGTTAATATAATAGAGACGATTACATCGCGGCCAATTAAACGGAGGTTCCATCTAAGGGACGCTCACGTAGTCAGCGCAGAGCTCCACGCGTTTCCTCCAGGTCCCTCTCCATCCACCTGCTTCTGGGCCATGGCAGAACCCAATCCAGGATTCGTTTCGGCCAACATTCCTCCGTCATTTTTCTCACATGCCCATACCATCTCCGGCAGCCTGCCTCGATCTTTTCATTAAGGAAAGCTGGGTGTTCCAGAGAACTGGATGTAGGATTCGGGGAGCATTACGGGCTTGCTTCAATTTCCTCCAGACGTCATGCTCAGAAGACCCTGTAGCGTCGAGATAAGAGCACAGGTACTTAAAAATATTAATTTTTTCAGGACAGCTTGTTCACGAGAAGTGCGCTAGTATCCGTATCGCCTATGACCATGTATTCGGTTTTCTGGAAATTGATCTTTAATCCAGCCGATTCGTAAATGGTTTTCAGCTGAAACATCATTACTTCTCCTTCTTGAAGTATTCTCAAAACATTAATATTCGGTGTTCAGAGTTGTAGACGTCCGAGGGGTAGACCAAGGCGAAGGTGGGAGGATTGCGTTATAGCTGATCTGAGGGGACTGGGTTGGGACGGTGATCGTTGGAGGGCGTGATAAGCGATTGGTGGTTTCGGCATCGAACCTTCGGGTTCGCTAAGCCTTTTATTATTATTATTCGCCCATATAAATACGCAACATATAAATAACCAATCTTGCAATTCTAAAATTGTGATGCAGATTGCAAAATTTTCACCAACGTCACTTTTTCAAATTAGAACTCCTATTGCTTTTTGGAAGCATTGTGTTCGTGAGAGATTTTAAGAAAAAATTGTTTTCAGAATCGAAACTTTCCACTCACGTTTGACGTTTCAGATATCAAGGATCAAATTTGGCTAGGTGTTTGTCTGTCCGTCTGCCTGTAGTCAAATCGATGTGACGAGCTTATCCCCTAGCACCGTTCATCCGATTTTCAGGGATTCCGCGCTTTGGTGTATAGATGGTTCCATATCAATTTTATCAAATTCCATTCGAAAATTCCGCTTACCCACGAGCAAACCTATTTTTTTAGATATGCCAATATTTCAGAAAAGGCTCGTTCGATTTGGCTCAAAGTTGGATAGAAGGTATGTAATGGTAAACAAATTACGTAATGTCAATTTTATTGAATTCTGTCAACTAATTTCTCGTATATATGAGAAAACGTGTTTTCCTAGATAAGTCTATATCTCTAAAGCCGCATGTTCGATTTGTCTCAAATTTGGAGTGAAGTTAGGGATTAGTAAATAGGTAATCATGTAGCTATGAGTTTTATCAAATTCTATCAACTACTCACAGAAAAAATACTTTCGCTTACGCATCAGCAAACGTATTTGGCAAGCCTTTATTTTGAAAACTGCGCATTCAATTTTTTTGAATTGAAATTTGGAGAATAGTATAGAAATTTCCTAGTAGGAATTTTATTAAATTCCATTTAATAATTAAAATTAATATAAATAATTGTTAACAATAATTGACGGCATCTTCTTGTGAGGTCTCTATTGAGTGGTTTATCGACTTCCCTCTTAATTGTCCTAGCCTTCATACGAGTTAAGACAGTCCACTCTTAGCTCTGTTACCTTTCTGCTGTGGTGGCATCCAACAGCAGGGCGGGAATCAAAGTAATCAGAGCGATGCGCCAACCTTGTAGCCAGATGGTGTGAGGGAAAGAAAATTCGTATAGCTGCTGAAAAGACGCAAGCCATCCTCTTGAAAGGCACGACTGATAGAGCACACCCCATCAGCATGGATATAGAAGGTCAAATAATACGCCCAAGTGAGGTGGTAACATAACTTGGTGTAAGGTTAGGAAAAGGCCTAAATATAACACCTCACTTGGGTTATCTAGCAACTAAGGTGACCCAAGCCTTGAGCGGACTCAGTCGTGTTGGGGGTGCATTCTGGGGCCTCAGATACCTTGCAACGATGACGATCTATAAAGGCGTTGTGCTGGGTATCTTGAGGTATGCATCTCCCTCCTGGTATAGGAACCTCACACAGCGACAGCGAAAAAGTTTGGCGTCGATCCAGAGGATGGCCTTATTGCGTGTCACCAGAGCATTTAGGACAACGTCACATGAAGCAGTGCAGGTCCTAGCGGGGGCGGTACCTCTCGACCTCCTCCTGCGAGAAGATATCACCAAGCATAAATTCAAGAAAGAAGGCTTGGCTGGAGTTCCAGAAAATCTGCGGGTGAGGATTGTGGAAAGTCCCAACAAATGGAAGAAGATAATCCGGGAGGATATGATTGAGGAATGGAGCAGTCGGTGGGTTGCTACCCCGAAAGGGAGTATTCTCAGAAAATAGTTCCCCCCTGTACAATCGCGGTTAGATGCACAATGGATCCTCCCGGACTATTGGATTTTACAGTTCCTCACGGGGCATGGGGTTTTCGAGCTAAGCTACATGGCTTTGGCCAGGACATAGATCCCCAATGCCCCACTTGTGGAGTTCTGGAGACTGTCGAGCACGTGGTCACGGCCTGCACTGCATTTGAAGGAATAAGGGCAACAATGATGAGAACCGCAGGAATTTACGTCCTAACAGAGGATGAACTTCCTCAGTTGGTAAGTAAGGAGAACTTCCATCGGTTCAAGAAATTCATTTATGACTGGAAGGAGGCAGTGGGTCCAGCCCACTTCAACATCGGAGCACGGAGAACAGGACCACCACCAAGAAGACCGCCGGAAGACGGACACCCTTGATCAGACGTCACCAAAGATAAAATCTTTTTAACTGTTTCACTTGCAGTAGTATGCTGTCATGCAGTCATGCATAACAGCCCACTATTGCAAACGCCCGTATGGCCCATCAGGCAAGGTAGGGTGGAATGTAAATAAATAAACCTCTGTCACCTTTTTGTTGGGCGTCATAAAAACTTCAAGGTTCTCTATATTCTCCCATTCTGAAACAAGACAGTACCACTTGCTTTCTTTTCTCGAGTATTTGTCCCTTAAATTTTCTCTAATGTTGTCGTTTTTTTAGCAATCTCGTCTTGTTTTTTCGTCACTCTTTGGGGACACCTCGGTATTCTATTTTTATGTCTGTCTTGTTTTATCAAGCTTTTACTACCTAAGAGTTGAAAGGAACACTTCTTTATATATCCTTAATTTAACGTCATTTATTATACATTAAAAGGTGTTTATTATCTTTAGTGTGCATTATTTACAATTATTCTTTTTCATTTGTGCTATTCTTGTTTAGGAAAACGATTTGCCGAAGCTGCTATGACAAGTGTTTTAGCAAGGTCATTGGAAAAGTACAAGTTCGAATTGAGCCCTATGAATAACTGTGGTGACATCAAGCTGAACCCTAAAGTTATTACTTCCTCTCCTCTTCACGGAATTTTCTTAAGAATTCATAAACTCTAAGTGGAGAAAATTAGAAATATTTAATTTCATGCAATAATATAAGACTTTTTTTTAAAGAGAAATTTAAAACAACCCAGTTTTTGATATGAAGATTGCAAATTATTAATTCTTTATAAGCTAAACTGTATTTTCTTTAGTTACCTTTTCATGGTGTATTTAATGTTGAATTCGCAATAAAACATTTTATTTTTATATTTATATTTTATTTTATGCAATTTGCACTGCGCAACTAGCAAATTTGTTGTGTTTTTATTGTCTTGGTGTAAGTGCTTGATTTTTTTTTATATTGATGTTTTTATTGATGTAGTAGGTCTCTTGGCCATTTTCTTCTTAATCTTCGTTGCTCAAGTAACAGGGAGCAGGAGATAGAAAGAACCAGAGGATTGGAGTGATTTTTGGTTGAAGAATGAAATGTAGTGTATTTGTCGTGGATGTAGGATTTTACAGTATGGGTGTTTAAGTCGTTATGTATAGTTGTGTTTGAAATGTACCAAGGTGCGTTAACAATTTTTCGTGAAATTTATGATTGTGCTGTTTTTATTTTGTTTATGTGTCTTTGTTTTGCTGAACCCCAAAGTTCTGCTCCATATGTCCATATTGGTCTCAGTAAGGTGTTGTAGATAAGTCGCTTGTTTCGTAAGTTAAGTGAAGATCTGTAGTCCAGAAGATGTGAAAGTTGGCTATATCGTCTAGTAAGTTCTTGTCTGTATGTTCCAAGTAAGTCTTTTGTCTAAGTAGAGTCCAAGGTACCGTACATAGTTCTTTGAAGGCACTGGATTATTGGCAATCGTTATGGGTGGACATGAGGCTTTCCTAAGAGAGAAACTAACGTGGGTGGATTTTTTACTTTTAATTTTGATTCTCCAGTTTTCAAACCACTTTTCAAGATCATGAAGATGGTTTTGTAGGGCAATTGATGCGATATTAGGATTTTTGTGTAAAGTTAGAATAGCAGTGTCATCAGCGAAGCAATGAATGGTGGTATTAGGGTGCTTAAGACACTACTTTGTGGTACGCCTTTGTGTTGAGAAAAGAAGGGAGATACTGAAAAATCTACGGAAGTACAGAAAAATCTATTAAGAAAGTAGGATTGAAGAATTAAAAAATAAGTGGAAGGTAAGAGCGGTTTTAGTTTCCATAATAGGCCCTTGTGTGAGACACTATCAAATGCTTTCTCTATGTCGAGAAAGACGGCAGAGCAATATTCCTTTTTTTCAAATGTCACAGAGATAGCATCTACAATCCGATGGCACTGTTGCACAGTAGAGTGATGACAGCGAAAGCCAAACTGGTGATTTGGTATCACTTCACTATATTCTAGAATAGGCTTTAGACGGTTTAGTAATAGTTTTTCAAATAGTGTGCCCATTATTGTAAGAAGTGCTATAGGACGATAGGATGAAGGAGAAGTGGTAGGTTTTGAAGGTTTGGGAAAAAAAAAAAAACTTTCCTTATATAGAATATATTTTTGTTGAAATTTCATATACTTTCTCTCCTCTATATACATTGTGGTCCACAAAATCTTTTTCTTTTTATATCACTCATCTACAGAAGAAGAATATTAAAAAAATATATGTAACAATAGTTTACTATGTATTTGAACGGTCCAGTTACCTTCTTTACTTACTCGATGTTTAATCGATATTTTAACACGTTTTCGCGCAAATGTTTAAGAAAAGAAGAAGCAGTTACGTATCATTATATTGCTAATATCAAACTAATTCTATGAAGTGGAGTGGAGAAAGTAACGTTCTCTATACAATTTTTCTAATTTAGCTTTTAACCTATCTCTTAAATACTCGGAATTTTGTTTTAACCAAGAAGTTTCAATTTCACTAATTTTGATTTAGGTAGAAGCATAATAGTAACAAAAATAATAATTTTAGAAGCATAATAATAGCAAAAATAATAATAATTATACGATAATTAGATTTCCTATCAGTTAAATATAAGTTGTAGTGATTGGGGGGGGGAGGAGATAAAGGGGAGTTTTGGGAATGATAAAGGGTCCTCTATTTCCCCTAAATATCCCCTATATAAGAAGGGAAGTTGAAGAGGTGGGTTCAGACCACCAGGGAAGCGGGGTATCTCAGTGTGTGAGTACTGGCTTCCAGAGCTCAAAGTCCCACGTTCGAGTCCGGTTGATGACTAATATTTTTATTTTTGTGGGCGGGGTAGCCGAATGGGCTAAAGCGTGTGCACTGCACCGCCGTTGCCTGGCAACCTGACATATGAATACAAAGATATAAAAATAGTCACGAATTCGCGTCCCGGTGCCGGGAGAGTCTTTTAAATCCCCGCCCACACTCCTGGCCCGGGAAAATCCCGTATAGCCTTAACGGCGAGGAAGGGAAGGACCCAAAAAAAAAAAAAAAAAAGGGTTCAGACCACCAGCCTATTAGGGACGATAAGGGAATGGTGGAGTATAAGGGACGACTATGCATACCACCATGTCTAAGCTTCATCAAAAAAAAAAAGAAAAAAAAAATCAGTTTGACGTTAGCAGAAGTATTATGTGAAATATAACTTTGACATATAATAATGTAAGTTTTCTTTGCCAATCTTGTAATAAATTATATAAACTTACCAACTACAAAAATAAGAAATAAAAAAAAAAATTGTTTCAATGTCTAAGCAAGTTACATTTTGATAACTGTGACTTCTTAGATGAAAGGTCAATTATAGGGAAATTAAAAAAATATCAATACCAGAAACAGAAAAACTATCTAATAAACGTTAATCCGCCAAATTTGCATAGAATGGACTTTTTTTTTTTATTATTACTAGTGACCAGGAACCAGGAACACAAATGACTATAACAGATTGTGCACGCTGGGAGGGTGGGAGAGGAGAGGAAGAACGACGCTACAGGAGTTCTCAATAAAATCCCTTCATCAGTTAAATTCGGTAGGCCAATAAAAGAAGTCCTTCAGAAGGTCAGTTTGTTTCCATTCATTAATGTATGTGTAAATATGTGAAGTTATCTGTTAGTGGAATAGTTAGCCAACATATTTATTTAAACGTATGACTACTTGGTTCATTTATACGTAAATTACAAAAAATATATACGATGCTAGTGAACATGCTTCATAGTCCAATTATAAATTACATTTTCGACAAATCCTGCCAGTTCTTCAACTCTTCTGTGTGCTTCTTGTTCAATCACTCACACACACATATATATTTATATACATGTATATACAGTGGTGTGAAAAAGTCTTCCAACACACCATTGACGTTATTTTATCCTTTGAATACTGCTACATTATTGTTTAAAATTAAATAATTTGTTATCCACTTCAGTCTTTATTCTTTATTACTAACATCAAGAGCCGTTGTATAAATTCAAAGAAGATTAGTGTATCTGTAAAAATTCTTCTAATATATGAATTCTCCGTTGTTTTTTTTTTAAATTTAATTTAACATTCTATGTTTCATAATTTCTTTCTTTTTTACTCTCATTTACCTATCTAAGTAATATGTAGTCAGGGAAAATATTGCGATCGTGAAAATTTTCGAATCTAAGAACGAGGTACCCTGAGTCCAAATAATCAAGTCCAACGAAATGGCCTGTGTGATATTTTTAATAATTTTTGAAAACTAATATTATTTAACGTAAATCGCATGTTTTCAAGGAAATTAATTAAATTTACTAACTAAATGTAAAATATTTTTAAGTTTGAAAAAGTATTTAAAATTCACCTAATCAAGGCAATGGCATTGTTAAAAAACTATTTCATTGTACTTGTGTAAAAGAAGAAGTAAAATATAAAATCATTTCATGGATATATAAAGCATAAGTTATAAACATATATAACCTTAAATATATTTACTGTAGTTTAATAATTCTAGATCTGATCCTGTATTTAAATAATTTGGTATTAACGTCCGTTAATTCCGAAAAATCGTCATGAAACTTTTTAGAAAATTAAATTAGTGAATAATTTGATGAATTTTCGCATGTGAAATCCCAACATTGTCAGGTCTTCTTTTATATGTAGTATAAAAGTATCTTTTATTTGTTTTATTATAAATATTAACTATTTCGCATTGTTAGGAGCTATGAAAAAATGCCAAATATAAATTTTATAATAATTTGATTGAATAAAGGATAAAAAAAGAAAAAGACTTATCCAGAACGAAGGTAAATATCCAAAAATAATAGTCAGAAGGTATACGTATAATATATCGTTGGATAGCGGAAATAAAAAAAAACAATATCTAATATATCAGGTTGTAGAAGGTAACGGAGAGTATCGAAAACAATATGAATGATAATTTCTAAAAACTAACATTATTTAACTTAAATCACGTGCTTTCAAGGTAATTAAATGAAATATTCCTACTAAATGTAAACCTAAAAAAAAAAAAAAAAATTGAAGTTTGAAAGAGTATTTAAAATCCACGGATTCAATGTAGTGATATTGTTTAAGATACTATTTCATTGTACTTGTGTGAAAGAAGAGGTGAAATATAAAAATATTTCATAATTATGTTTATAACCTTAAATATATTTACTGTAAATTAATGAATCTAAATCAGATATTATATTTAAGTAATTAGGTATTTTGCTTTCCCGTTGGCACTACAGTCCATGAAGATCTTTGACCGCGATATGTGTTCTCCTTACAGACTTATGCTGCTTGCGGGAGCTCAGGTAACCTGTAGGGGGTCACCCAACCTCACGTTGTTAAGAACCATGGTCTGCATGGTGCAGCGGCAGGCCACCCGTAGCTCCATAGCCGATCCCTTTGTAGCTAATCTGGCAGTGTTCTTCCCACCGACTCACTCGGGTTTAAGGACAGCGACATATCGGTCTAGATCCATGGGTTATGGCTGTTCGGATTTAGCAGGCGCACGAGGACGTATATTTCTTTCCCCGAAACAGACCGTCCATGGACTGAACTTCAGAACGACTATTAGCATCCTGGCAAACCACATCCCGATTCCCGATTTAAATACGCGGGGTAATCAGTCCTACGCCCGATCGGTGTGAGTTGCCTCCAGTTGCCTTACGGGCCTCACATGACCGGGGGGAGAGATTCGGGCAGCATGGCTTTCCCTGGTGGATGGTCACCCAAATAGGGCGTTCACCCATCCAAGTACTAACCTCGCTCGACGTTGCCTAACTTTGATTACCTATTGCAAGCAAGCGCCTTAGCCCGTAAGGCTATCCCAGCTTTAATTAGGTATCTATCGTCCATTTATTCCGAAAAAATCATCATATATCCTAGAAAATTAAATTAGTGAATAATATGATGAGTTTTTCTATAATATGAGTGATATCATAACATTATCCACTTAAAATTAATGTGCAACTTTTGATCAATTTATTGATGCAATGAAAATCCTGTAATTTCATTTTAGTAAACTTTACAATGCAGAATAAATAATAGTCGTACAGAGCATAATTATTTATAGATTAATTAACAGAGCATACTTTCAAATATCTCAAGGTATATATATATACATACCTCAGAGACTGGAGTTGTGTCGTTGATAAAACAGATGGAGTAATGAAGTTTTTATTGACTATAGTTGATATAATTAATAGGTTTTTTGTTATTTTAATGATGTCAATGATTTGTTAGCTGTAAGTTTTAAGCTGTAGCTCCATTAAAAATCCACTTAATATTTTATAATAGCCCAACATTGTCATAAAATAATTTCTAATCAAAGTAAAGCGGTAAGTGAAAGTTGTGTGTTGCGCGCACAAGATTTTTTTATTTAATGTTACTTCTATTTCTGAAAATATTATTATATAAGGTGTTTTAGGAATTTTCTTTTCATTAATTAAATGCTTTGTTCAAATCACAGACCGCAGGTTATATGACAATCATACATAAATTTTAATAAAAAGTTTCCGCTTTAATTTTTTTTATTTTTTAAGCTGACGAAACAATTAAATCCATGTAAAGTAGAAAAAAACAGAAAAAAAGGAAAATGGACAATATGCAAGGTTCTATATATACATAAATTAAACTATTAATTTCTATATAAACTTTCTTACCACTTACTACACGACACGGGTGGATCTACGGGGGGGCTTTCGGGCTGAAGCCTCTCCCCCCAAAATGGTAAAATATAGCAATGTTTTATCGAAAAAAAATACTAAAAAAGTATCTCTTAAAGTATTATTGTTTGTGTAATTACATTTAAAAGGGCTTTAGGAATCACTTAAAAACTATTTCATACAGGTAGTTAGTTTCTTTCTTTTTTTTCCAAAGTAATTAGCGTTATTTTTTTGAAAAAAATAGCTTTCGGGCTAAAGCGGGGGCCCCCCAAAATGAAATCCTGGATCCGCTAGTGCTACACGACATAGTTGTCCTGTTGCTAAATTAACGTTATTTTTTTCCTATTTTTAAATTTCTTTACTGTATTCTTGTAATCTGTCACAACTAAAGAGATAAGTAAATAGTTATACAGGAGCTAATTCACACCGTATGTACAATAAATAAAAATAAATTAAATATAACAACAGAAAATAATAATGAAAGATATAAAATTATATGGACAAAATGAAACTTAAAATATTCCTTTTTTTGTTCTTCCCTTCCTCTTCTTTTAAGATATACGGAATTTTCCCATGACAGGGGGTGAGGGCGGGGAATTAATACCACATTCAAAATCCTGCCTCCACGGGGATGAGAACTCATAATTATTTTATTCAAATAATTCCATCAGGTTGCCGAGAAACGCGGTGCTGTGTACACGCTTTAGCCTATTCGTAAAAAAATAAATAAAAATCAGGACTGCAGGAGATTCCTTATCTTTTCTCTCAACCGCTGATACTAAAGCCATTAGAGATTGATCAAGAACGCTATAGCCACATACATTTATGTTATGAATCAATAATCTGGCCATTCCCAGAACTCCAATGTATTCAGAGTACAAAATATCGAGGGGTCACTACCGTTTTAAACTTCTTGGAGGATTATTGTGATGGGTATTGCTTGATAAGAGACAGCATAGAGAGATTTGGATGATATGTAAGGTTCTGGCTAAACTTAGAGAAGTTTTCTGGTATAAGAACTAGGGCAAATGGGATATTGATGTAATGAAATGAAAATAGATATTTATTTTATTAATGGTGTTTATTATAACTTATAACTTAGTTCTCTGGAGATGTTTTTAAAGCTATTGAAATCTTCGACCAAACGCGTAAAAATGTTTTCAACCTTATCTAGACAGTTAATTAATATTAATATAAGAATCTTATTTGCCGTTATTGCAATTGCCAACGACCAATAGAAAAATGCGTTAGACCAAATATTGATCGTCGCATGAACGCAATCAACATTTTACGAAAGGAAAGACAGTATAAAGAAAAATGAGAAAAAGTGGAACGTATTAAGGGATTAGTTGTCAGCTATAATATAGTTTTTTTAATTGTTTAAAACGTATCGTATTCTTAAAAAACGTATAAAGCCTTAAAACTCAAAATGCTTTCTGTCAAATCGTTTTTGTAGTTTCCATTGTATTTTATTATTTCATTTCCAACGTAGACATTGTAATGAAGTGAACACATTTTTTAATTGTTTTACTTTTTTAACTTGTTTATTGAAAAGTATTACAATCTGTCTCAAAGGACATTTTTAATAGTGTTCAAAGATCACATTCACACTCTATGTAATGGTTTTGCATATATGTATTGAGTAGTAATACAATCTGCCACACTGAAGGTCAACAATGATAAAGAAAAGTCGTTTTTTTCATCTTATTAATATGTATCCACGTAAGCATGTAAAGAAGGAAAAAACAGAATAGTAGGAAAATGCGCAAAATGCAAGCGAAAAAATATTTATGAATAAATAAATATTACTATTAATGCATCCCTGAAAATAATGAAAAAAGAACAATGCTTATTTTAAGAATTGAATATAAATGTAAAATTTGTATATGTACATACGTTAAAGGATTAATATATATATATATATATATATATATATATATATATATATAAGTTAAGGTCCGGTGTGAGATAGATAAGACTTTTAAGACTTAATATTATTTGTTTCAATTAAAAATAATCACATTATTATTTCTTGCAATTTAAAATAAACACATGTTAAAATATATTAAAAAACACATGTTAAAACATATACGGATATAACCTTTTTGAGTTAGATACTACTGTTTGTTGTTAAATAAAAACTATTGAATTATTTCCAGTTGTTTGTTTCTTCATTTTTCTATTTATCGAAGCCAATAGTTAACTGGTGCCGAAACCCTTGTGTTGCCAGGACTGCAGTATTAGAAGTATACGTGAGTATCGTATTATTTTTTTTTACTTGTTCACGCTAAGAAAGCTAAACAGTGAGAGATGATAAATCAGCAAGTGGAATGGCAAATCCCACCAATGCCAAGAGACACGTTAGTGGAGTGTCATGCGAACACTCTGGCTTGGTTAAAGGTGCGGGCAGCAACTTCTCAAGACTTAAGAAAAGCGGTCTCTGATTTAGAAAAATTCACCGGGGAAACCGGTGAATTGAACCATTTCCTAAAAGCCGGTGATCGGTTGATGAAGCGGATTGAGGTGAAAATAGCGGAAGAACTAATTGACACAGGAGATGCGAATTCAATTAAGGCAGATCTGGTTTGCAGAGTCAAAAGGAATATTCTTAACCTAATCCAAGCCGACGAAGAAACCCCTTGGGCGATTGTCAAGGATAGATTAAAAAAGGCGTATGGAGGCGGAAGATGGACTCCAGAAGAGGACATATTTCACATGTTTAGAGAAAGAAGACAGCCTAAACAAGCTTATGGGCAATATGCTGGAGAACTTTTGTCACAATATAAAAAGATAATGGCAAAGATGCGTGAAACGGCAAGCGCGGCAGAAGTAGAAACAAAGATGTCATTCTTGTCATCAATCCTAAAAGTTCAGTTGGCCAGAGAGACGGGAAAGAAGGATGGCCTACCCAGAGACCGCTCGTTCGTTGAATGCGCACAAGAAATGATCGACGCAAGCGCGCGCGAAGAGGAAGCCCGGATGGAGATAGAGGAGTCAGGATGGAATCGGGTGACATACAGAAAACCAAGAATCACACCAGCAACATGGAAGAAGAGGAGGGATTTAGAATATGATGAAAAGGAGAGAGGAATGGCTGAAGGGAGGAGGCAAAGTCAGAGAAAATCTAGACCCTTCGGAAGAAGAGAGGACCGTAAGTGCCACGGATGTGGCAAACCTGGACACCTAGTGGCACAATGCCCCCGCACTAAATGTTTTGAGTGTGGCACAGAGGGACACATCGCTAGACACTGTCCCTACATGCACCGGAGAAAAAATCTACCCAAAGAAGAGCCATTGGAAGTTAACGCCCAGAAGGTATGGAAAAGAAATAGGACTCAGTCAGAATCGTCAAGATCGACAGAAACGACCGAGACCGATGAAGAAGCTGAGGAGCCAGGGAGCAGTGGAGGTGAAGTAGAGAGAAGCAGGCGAAGGAGCGGACGTTGGCAGGTGGATGGAAGGAGAGAGCAAGTAGAGGCCTGAGGAGGGTGGTGGCCGAGGGGCGACCGCGTGCTATTGAACTGCAGCGTGAGGAGCGAGTATGGCGGTCTGCCCATTATCCGAGTAGCAGGTGGAGTGAGATGTCTCGTGGACACGGGGAGTTCAACTACTATCATGAGCCGGAGAGCTGCGGAGAAGCTATGCGCTGGCAAAAGGACACTCCAGACTCAGGTATGTTCATGCAAATTAATCACCCTGGGAGGCCCATGTACGGTAGAGGGGGAAACGGTTTTGAGATTGAAGAAGTGGGGCGTGAGGGAGGGTAGTTTAAAGGTTCATGTAGTGGGGAGTATGCCTCGGGAATATGATGGGATAATAGGATGTGATCTATTAGGAATGGTAGGAGCGAAAGTTAGTAACAAAGGCGGACGGTGGACTCTCTGGATTGGTAAAAAGAAATACGAGTGTGAAAAACGCATAAGAAATGACGGAGCAAGGGTAGGAGCGATCACTCAGGCAGTAGACTGGAGGAAAACATTGAAAGAGGAATATGAGGATATCTTCTTCGAGGAGGGCGGTGTATTAGGTGTAACGGGGGAAACTGTTCATGAAATTCCGCTGAAACAAAATCGAGTTACATATGTAAAAGAGAGGCGGTACCCGCATGCGTTAAGACAACATATCAGAGAAGAAATAATAAACTTAAAGAAACAGGGTATCATAATAGACAGCACGTCACCATATAACAGTCCCTTGTGGGCAGTGAAAAAAAAGGGTGCGCCGGGCGAAAGCCAGGAAAAGTATAGAGTTGTCATAGATTACAGGAAACTAAATGAAAACACTGTAGATGAAAAATACCCGATCCCCAGATTCGAGGACATCCTGGATAGACTGAGCGGAGCAACATTCTTTAGTACGTTGGACCTGAAAGCAGGTTATCATCAGATCAAAATGCACCCCAATGATCAGCATAAGACGGCATTTACGTTTGAAAGAGGACATTACGAGTTTACAAGAATGCCTTTCGGCTTAAAAAACGCGCCGATAACGTTCCAGCGTCTTATGGATGAGTTTTTGAGGGGTATCGACGAAGCTGTGTGCCAAGTCTATATGGATGATTTACTAGTATTCAGTAAAACGGAAGAGCAGCATGTGGAACATTTACGAAGTGTCTTTGAAAGGCTTAAGAAATTTGGTCTAAAATTATCATCGGAAAAGTCACTTTTGGGTCAGAGGCAAATCAATTTTTTAGGTCATACAATTTCGAAAGAGGGTGTGAAACCGGATAGAAGCAAGGTAGAGGCAATAGAAAGAATGGCAATTCCGAGAGACATAAAAGGAATACGGAGATTGTTAGGGTCATTGAACTACTATAGGCGATTTGTTCCTGAAATGGCAAAATATCTAGTACCTCTTAACAACCTACTCAAAAAAGGGAAAAAAGTGGTAATTACGCCCGAGATGGAAAACAATATTAGGCAATGCATGACGAGACTACAAGATGAGCCAGTGTTAGCATTTCCAGACTTCTCGAGAAAATTTACCATCACAACAGACGCAAGTGAGTATGCATTGGGGGCGGTATTGTCACAGGAAGGGGACAAAGGAGAAAGACCAGTTGCTTACGCCAGCAGGCGCCTCACGGATACCGAAACGAGATATAGCGCGTTAGAAAGGGAGCTGCTCGGGATCGTGTGGGCCATTAATCATTTCAGGCCGTACGTGTTTGGCAGGAAATTTAGAGTCCAGACGGACCATAGACCCCTCCAATGGGTGGGGAAGCTAAAGGAATCTTCCGCAAGGGTAACGAGATGGAAAGAGTTTCTGAGTCAATACAATTTGGAAATTGTATACAAACCAGGGAAGGAAAATATTGTGGCCGACTGGCTGTCCCGGGCGATAATGGTAAACGCGATAGAAGAAGAAGAGAGAGGGGGACCCTCTAGGGATGTCAGGCAGTTGATGCGGGAATGGACACCCGAAGGAGAAGGAGAACGAAGTATGCAAGAAGGTGACGAGGAGACCCAGGAAGAGGATACTTCTATGGACGAAAGACCCTTAGAAATAGAAGAGCTAGCAGAAATTATTAATGACAAGCGACATCAAATTATATGGAAGACCAGGACTACGGGGACAACAAAGATTGAGTACGATGAGTATGGAAAGTGCAAGATCACTAAAATCTGGTCGCAACCAGGAATTAAAGAGGACTTAATTTGTCGCGCACTCAAGGATGTGTCAAAACCAGACACCACCCATCACATATACGTCGGGAATGCGACGGTCTGGGATAAGATTAAGCGGTTATGGCGGTCAGAGAAAATCGGTACGGACAGAAGATTTATTCGATGCACCCTGAAGGTTGAAACACTGAAGGATAAAGAGACCCAACAGGAGGTGACGATCGCATATCACCAGGGTAAGACGAATCATCGAGGAATACAAGAGACATTGCAAGCACTAAAGCGGAAGTATTTTTGGTGGGGGATGAGGCAAACAATCAAAGGGGTCATTGGGGCTTGTGAAATATGCTTAACCACCAAATACGATAGGCATCCTCCCAGAGCAATACAGGAAGAGACGCCCACTGCAGATTCACCATTAACGGACCTACAAATAGACACTTTCACTTGGAGGGGATATAAATGGGTCACGCTGATGGATCTTTTTAGTAAGGCAGCAATGGCGTACCTGATCCAGGAGCGGTCGTCAGAAGCAGTCTTGGGGGCTCTAAGAACATGGTTCCAGTTTTATGGCGTACCTGACCGGATTGCATCAGATGGAGGAAAGGAATTTAACAATGCCATTATGCGAGCAGAGGCGAAGATCTTGGATATTACATGGCACATTAACACCCCTGGACATCCAAAAAGTAGAGGAGGCATAGAACGACTACATAGCACGCTTAGTGACCACCTTAGAATATATCAAGCAGAAAAAGGGCTAGAACCCGGTGTGGCGATGTCGAAGGCTATCACGGCATATAATCATTCAATTCATACCGCAACAGGTTTTTCGCCTTTCGAGATCCTATTTGGGCTGCGGGAACGGCCCAGGGATAGCACGAGTACGACAGTAGACGAGGAATTATCGGAACGTGTCGTTAATAATAGAATAGCGTTGGTGAAACGATGGGAGAAAGTCCGTAGTAAAATTGAGAACGAAAAAAGTAGGAGGGTAAGAAAAGATAACTTAGGGCTGAAGGACGTACTGGGTGATATTAAAATTGGAACGATAGTGTACAGAAGGAGAGGATCCAATAGGGGCAAGGAGCTAGTGAGGTACGAGGGCCCATTCAGGGTGATCGCCATTCGTGAACATAACACTGTGTCTATAGAGAGCTTGAAAGAGCCTAAGAAGCGCAGAACAGTCCACATCGAACAACTAAAGCTCCCAAAAGGTGAGCCAAAGCAACCATAAATAGATGGAATGTCCTCATTGTGGGACAGGAAGATTTTTTTTTGTAGTTATATTTTTGCACTATTGCAGATTTTTTTTATTGTTTTTATTACTTAACCATTCTTTTGTATCAAGTGAATTAAGTAACCACAGTGCAAAGTTCTCATTGTATACCAATGTAAAATTTTATTGATGAAAAAGTATAGCCTGATGACGCTTCACTCCGGACTTGACCTACCTGTAAGATTCAGATACTAGTTTACGAAGAATATTCATAAACTGGCAGGGGGGAGTTAAGGTCCGGTGTGAGATAGATAAGACTTTTAAGACTTAATATTATTTGTTTCAATTAAAAATAATCACATTATTATTTCTTGCAATTTAAAATAAACACATGTTAAAATATATTAAAAAACACATGTTAAAACATATACGGATATAACCTTTTTGAGTTAGATACTACTGTTTGTTGTTAAATAAAAACTATTGAATTATTTCCAGTTGTTTGTTTCTTCATTTTTCTATTTATCGAAGCCAATAGTTAACTTATATATATATATATATATATATATATATATATATATGTGTGTGTGTGTGTGTGTGTGTGTGTGTGTGTGTGTATATATATATATATATATATATATATATATATATATATATATATATATATATAGGGGAGACTGGGAGCCATTGACCATAGGGGAGGCTTGACTCACATTTGAATTTCCTACCAAACCGTTGCCTTTGAAGTTGTCCATCAGAAAACTTCAGGTTATACCAAGAGGTCGTGATAGTATGTGTTGGAGAGTTGACCGTTTTAGCATCCTCGTGCCTAGCGATGCCGGTTCGAATCCGGCCTGAAAGTGGCTGATTTTATTTCTTGGGGACCCACGGGATGATAATCTACCACGGGAATAAATCTAAAGTTGACAGTAGTAATTTTATATTTTCAAGTCTGTCTGTATTTGTGTTTTACCCATTATTTGGAGTCATTGTTATTGACAAAGTTTAAACCAGAGTCTATTCGGCATTTTCAACGTTTAATGAAGAATATAGCAGTTTAATGATGAAGTAAAAAATATACATACTCATAAAATAATTAATGTTTTCAAAGGGTATTGAATTGAAAAAACTCGACCTTCCTACTCGGTTTGGAATAGGTTTGGTTATACCTCTAGAACAACCTCCCTCTCCTCCTCCTCTTCCCCTTCTGTATGCCAGAAATGGTGGTTAGAGGGCTGTAAAAAAAAAAAATAATAAAAAAAAATAAAATTCACGGGTTATACCGACAGGTTATCTACACTCTGTTTCAGATTGGAGGGAAAACTGAGTGTTTTCTGGCTGTAATGCAAGGAACAAGATTTTTAACTTTTACACAACATAATGTAAACATTCTACAAAACGATATTAATTTAAAGACTAAATTACTCTGGAAGTGTATTTTATTGACTATTTATTGCTTTATTATTGCTTGGATAATGTCAAATTTCACAATAGATTTAACAAACAATGACATTTATGAAAGCACTGATCCACCTGACATAATGAAGGTTCAACCGTTTCTTACTATTATTTTAAATGTGTTACTAACAAAATACTATATCTCTGGTTTTTAAAAAGATTCTAAAACATTAATATGTCTATAAATATTTCATTATTCATCATAATGCAACCAAAACCTGATATCGTTTTTTCTGTTCTTTTTTATGGATGAATTAATTCCAAAAATAGATCGTTTATCCTGTTTGCAATATGTTAACAACTATATCTGTTAACTTTTGTTGAAACTAGCTTAGTATTGTGCTTGCTATTGCTTGCACTGTGAATATGGAAGAAAATATCGTTCATTATCAGTATATTTTGTTGTATTGTTTTAAAAAAGGAAAGCATGCTGGAGAAGTTCATAGAAAACATTTGCAGTGTTTATGAGGATGATGCCATAACCGAACGTATCTGTTAAAATTAGTTTGCCGAATTTCATTCAGAAAATTTTGACATCAATGATACTCATCGGTCTGTGTCCACATGAAATTGAAAAGAGCAATGTTATGGAATTGTTGATAGAAATAACACCCAATCAGTGCGAGAGATGCTATGACCCTAAATGAGACCCATACAATCGTAGAAAACCATTTGTACAAGCTCGACTACGGTTCCAGGCTTAATGTTTGGTCTCCTCACCTGATTTTTTTTCGAAAACCACAACAAATGTTATAACTTCAATACAACTTAACTATCTACAAGAAATGTAGCAGGAATTTAGGGCCACATAAACTACACAAAATGATATCAACAGGACCTTCGTAAACAAACTACAAATGGAGATAAAAAATAAAAACATCTAAGGAGTTTTTGTTTATTATATTTTTAAAAAACATTCATAAGGCTTTGAAGAGCAATAATTCAGTTTTTCAACGGATATAGTGGCATCGAATTGGGAGAACATCCTGAAGAGTTATGAATGATCGGAAGGGTGTTGTGTTCCACCAATACAACGCTAGGCCCCACTGCTGATTGGTCACTCGCAATAAATTATTGAACCTTTGGCCCCACCCTCCCTATTCGCCAGAGCTCCAAGTGACCACCACTTATTCCGGTATCTGCAGAAATTCATGAATGGAAAGAAATTCCAAAAGGAAGAGGACATCAAAAACCACTTGGATCGCTTTTTTAACAATAAACTCCAGACATTCTATTCTAGTACATATTCTCAATGAAATATGTACATATACTCGGTACATTTACTAAAATTGAAACAAAAAAAAAAAGATTAAAGCATAAGGGTTTATTTATTCCTTTAAGACACCAAATATAACAACATCGAGTATCCCTGAAAAGTACTATTGTAATAGCTAAATATATTATATCCCTGTTCGAAGGTTCTTGCCAATGCCCCCTAGGAAAAAAAACATTATTTATACAATTTTTACTTTCACTTACCTTTTTTGTTTTTTTTTTTTTTTTTTGTCCTTCCCTTCCTCGCTGTTAAGGCTATACGGGATTTTCCCGAGCCAGGGATGCGAACTCGTGTCTATTTTTATATCTTTGATTCATTTATCAGGTTGCCGGGCAACGGCGGTGCAGTGCACACGCGTTAGCCCATTCGGCCACCCCGCCCAAGGAAAATATTGCGATAGTGAAAATTTTTGAATAGGGGTTTTCAACAGAAATACACGTTTTCATGTCCAAATAACAAAGGCCCACAAAATGGTCTGTGTGTGTGAGTATGTGAACAGTCTAGCTCATAAACGAAAAGTCTTACGAAACTGATATTACTTATTTAAAATAGGTATATGCCTTATATGTGACAGCAACTTTTTTCTTAAATCTGGCTTACCGGAAGTGCCACTTTATATCAACGGTGAAACACATTTTTACAATTTTCTCAAAAACGGCTCTAATAATGGTGATTAAACTCAGTGTATCATTGTATTATTAAATGGCCTTTAATATCATTTGGTCTTATCCCTTATTTGATGTCATTTAAGGCTTAAATGCCCAACATCTTCCTCTAAAGTGCCTTTAATATGGTTCATTTAAAAAAAATTAGCTCTCTTCTATTGAAAGTAACTATAACTATGAAGAAATATGGTAATTGTAAACTGGAGAAAAAAATTAAAATCCTTATCCAGGTTGAAAATGAATCTCCGGAAATAACTGTGAGAAGGTAGGTATACAAATAATATGTCGTTGGAAAGCTTATGAATTACGCAGCGGAGATATGGACCCTTTGTACAAGCTCAATCAGTATGCTGAATATATTTTAAAGAAAAATATTGAGAAGAATTTATGGAGCTGTTTGTGAAGAGGTTCGATCGAAAAAAATCGGAGCTATATGAACTATACAGGGTGTTTCTGGGTAAAGTGACCAAACTTCAAAAATGAACTAAGGACCTCAAAACAAGAAAAAAAAATTCTCTGTAGATATGTTTACAAACATTTTGTTTAGGAGATATTCACGCCTAAAGATTATCGTTGTTATGAATTATTTACGTTAAATGAAATAAATAAAACCTATTTATTTGTTCTAATTGCTTTATTAATTAAATGTAAACATTAGCATTTATATTACATGTTCTTCAAAGTTAATGTATGTCCTCAAACGCTTTGTTTGGGAGATGGATTAGATAGAATACTAATATGGCCTTTTATCCCTAACTATATGAAAACTATTGACAACACAAGGATTAATACTATTTGAAATTAGCATCGGGAACTCAACAAACATTTATCAGTTTGTAGGGGCCTTTTGTAGAGTACTTATCATTATGCCTTCCATTTATACTAAATCTATTTTGATAAAAAATATTTCATGGATATGCTTATAACCTTAAATACATTTACTGTACTTTAATAACTCTAGATTTATTAGATAATATATTAGATTTATTAGATATTATATTTAAATAATTAGGTATTAATTGGCCGTTCATTGCAAAAAATCATCAAATAACCTTTTAGAAAATTAAATGCATAATTTGATGAATTTTCGCTTTGTGATTATTCACTATTATTATTTATTATTCACTTACAATTAGTTTGACAACTTTGGAAAATAACAGTTTAATAACTTATAGTTCTATAATCGATAATCATTTATAGGTTACTTAGCCCGTTTTAGTTCTCCATCTCGTACACTTAGTTCGCATGCCAACTTCGGATCAAGATTTAACGACTATTAGTAATTGTTACGTTTAGCATGTTTGCTCTAACCCTTTTATTGATGTCCTGCCATTAAATATTTACGTGGTAAATATATTTATGATTTATATAGATTGAAAATATAAATTTATGTTAAATTCACTGAATTTTCCACATATACAGAATTACTATATAAAATAGTTTACAATGTTCATCGGGTAAATATTGGTAACATTACTTCCAAAATAACGATATGTATACTGTTGTTACTTTTAGGTTCTATTTTCTTGTTTAAAATTTAAATTATGATACTGTTTCAGCTCTAACCATGGCACTTGTAACAAATGATTGGAGGATTGACGTATTGATGGGCATATTCACTTTGTCCTTTTTAATTTATTATAAAATTAAAAGCATATATTCATATTTTGAAAAGAGGAACATCAAACATGTAAAAGGAAAGTTTTTGCTTGGAAGTGATCCCGATATGGTATTCTTTAAAGTACACTTCAGTAAGTGGTAGCTTTTGAGTTCGTATTATATGCTTTATTTTTTCCAGATAGTGTTTAGAAGAAGAACAAACAGGTTTTCATGAAAGTCATGAATATAAAACTTATCATTCTTTCCTACTTTACTAAAAAATATTCTAGTTCATTTTATGGTAGTACATATATACGATTTGGAAATGTATAATTATTTTTTATTTCATGGTTTTTATCATATTATATCCAGCCTTGCCGCGTAGGGGGGCGTGTGTCATAGCATTCAACGCCCTACTTCTTTTTTATTTTTTAGGTTCACCCCTTCTTTTAGGCTATACGGAGTTTTCCCGGTTCGCTGTGTGCTGTGAACATACGTTAGCCCGTTCGGCCGACAAGAGGTGCCCAGAGGGGAGATTCATGGACGCATGTTGTGCCATCAAAATCTTTGAGGGAGGCGCATTTTGAATTTTTGAGGGGATAACATTTCTCTGAAATAATGAATTTTCTATATAAAAAGTTTTGAATCAAAAGACAAGTGGAAGCATAGAACAGGCTGTAATTTGTGTAATTGTATATAATATACGATATTATATAATATACGAGCCTTCTACATCCAAAATTTCACAGCCTAAAGTTAATCGAAAATCATTTTAAACCAGCAATCAGAATAGACCGGATTATCAAAAATTTAAGTTAGAATGCCAAGTCTCTGTATCAAAGCATAAAATTATAAACTGTTTTCAGTTTCTAGATGTCTAAGTTATTGGTCGCTATGACATACTAAAGAAGTCTGATTTCTGCTTTTCTGGTACGAGACTTCATCGTTTGCCTAAACGCCAAAGTAATAGCTTTTGCCAAGTTTGGGTCACTATACGATGTTACAAAAGGCTGCAAACACTAAGCCCTCGCAGTCTCAAGTAATAAACTATTTTCGTACAGTTTCGTGCCATACTACAACCAACTCACAGGTACTTCTGAGTAATGTCTTAGGTAGAAGTTGTTCAAGTTCAGATCAGTGGTATTCGTGCAGAATAGTGATAGATCCAGGTTCCCAAATTAATTAAATTACCACTGATCTAATGAAAATGTTCATAAGTTAATCCTCTTGTGGTGTATGGAGTAAGTAATATCTTCATATCTTCATCTTCAGCTGAGGTTCAAGAAAAGTTGGGTTCGACGAGAAACAATATATATGGGTTTTCTGAAAGAATATTGCCCTGCATCAGTGGAAGTTTGCCGTATCCCAAGAAGTACGGAATAGATTTCCTTGAATTGAACTTGAGGACTCTCAATTTCATACGCCAGGAAAAGTTGATCTGCTTCTGGGTGCTGAGAAATACGGTGAGGTTTTAAATGATCCTGATTTATTTCTGAAGGATCAACCAAAAGCCATGCATACTTCATTAGGATTGGTATTATTTGGGGACACCCTTTCGGAAAACCAAAGCCCTATACCTTCAGTGCGTACTCTTTTCTTGCAGACTACCCCTTCCTTACAGGAAGAATTAAAGCGATTTTGGAAGACTGAGGAACTCACAGTTTCGATTCCGTCTAATCCAGAAGATGCATTTTGCGAAGACCACTTTACAAATACATGCACTCGTGATCTCCAGGGTAGATTCGTTGTTCAGCTTCCGTTCCGTTCTGATGAGCAGATTAGCCTTGATTCCTCCAGAGAGATAGCTCTACGCATATTTAGAAATCTGGAAAATAGATTTATGAGAGACCCAGAGAATAAGTCTGTCAGATGGACAAATATGTAAGACTGGATCATGTCCACCTCACCAAGAACCCTTCTTCATACGTCATGGCACATCATGGAGTCATTAAAGATTCTTCCAAGACAAACATAGAGTTGTATTTAATGGTTAAGGGGAGATGTTGGGAGAGAACTCACTCAATGGTTTATTTTTGACCAGTCCGCAGCTCCAGACTGATATTGCGGAACGTAAAGACCATTTTAGACTCTTTCCTGTGGCCTTAACATGCGATATAAAAATGATGTTTAGGTGTATCCGCATTGCCGAAACTGATCAAAACTTATTAGGTTTTTTTTTTGGAGAAGTGAATCTTCAAAGCCGATCCAGAAGTATGAGTTGGTTACCTTGTCATTTTGGTTGAAATGTTCTCCCTTTGTTGTTCAGAGAGTCATTGTACAGTTAATCTGTGAAGAATGCCATAATTTACCTAAAGCACCAGTGTCATGACCAGATTTATGTAGACAACGCAATCACTGGTGTTCGCAATAGTGATGAGGCTCTGGAACTGTATAATGAGTTGGTGGCCTTATTTGGAGCAGGTGGGTTTGAACTCAGAAAGTTCTCCAGCAATTCCTAAAAAGTACTTTCTGTTATACCTGAGGGTAGTCAAGAGTTCCGTTGTGCCTAGATGGAAATTCGTCAACTGTCAATGTTTTGGGATCTTAAACTCGATCATCTCAGGAAGTGATACAGGAAAGTAAGCCTGTTTTTACTTAGCTAGGTATTATATCCTTCATTACCAAAATTATCTATATAAATGGCTATATCAGTCCAGTAATTTGTTCTGTTAAATGCATATTACAACGCTTGTGGCTGCTTAATGTTGCTTAGGAGGATGAGTTGCCCTCTAGTGTGTCTTCACGATGGAAGGTTTTCCTTGAAGAATTTTCGAGCTTGAGAAATGTTTGCCTGTCTCGTTGCATTGTCAGCCAGAATGCATCATCCATATAACTAATCGCCTTTTCAGGCTCTTCCGAGAAAGGTTCCGGGTGTGTGTGATTTACCTGAGAGTTTTGCCCAGGAGAAGCTACCAAAATTAATTTGTTAAGGACCAGCGCGAACCCATTTCTAACCATTTAAGTCGGACAGGTATAAAGTGGATCTTTACGCCTCCAGCATCTTCTCATTTCGGTGGTATATAGGAGGCAGCTATTAAATCCGCTAAGAGACACCTTCTTGCCGTTCTCCAAGATCATGCGTTAACATGTGAGGAGTTTTATACTCTTCTGGTAGGAGTTGAAACTGTTCTCAATTCCCTCCTATCTGTAATATTAGCAGTCAGCCTTCGGATAACCTGGAATAACCTCAACCCAGGACACTTCATCCCACCTAGCCAGACCAGAACAAGTAGATGCACCTGTGTTCTTTTGAAAAGCGTTGAGAGATGATTTCCAAAACTCTTCGTAATTTTTGGAAGAGATGGTATAATGTGTACCTCCACAATATGGTGCCTCCCAACAAGTGGTAAACTGACAAAGAAAATTTAAAAGATGTAATCCTTGTTATTCTACATGAAAAAGATGTTCCACTGCAGGGGAGGTGGCATGCCAGGATAATAGAGATACTTACAGGGCCTGACAGTGCTGTTAGGATGGTAAACTTGAGGACTGCTGCAGCCACTTTGGTGCGGATCAGTGCACAATTTAGTGTCACTCCCTTCTGAAAAAACCTTTTATTGATATGTATGTATTTTTTCTTTTTTTTTTTTTACTTAGATTTAATGAGTAGTCATTTTATTTTAAATAAATTGTAATTTATCATTGATCTGGTTCAGTTTATTTCAAATTTTCCAAAATTCTATTTTGATTAATTTCTTTATTGTAAACCAATTAATTTTCCTCAATTAGATCCATAAATGCCTATGAAAAGGTCTAGAGAACTGATAAAAATAGCTTGCAATCCCTATAATCTAAAAATAATAACTTCTTATATTTTTTAAGTATAATAATTTCTAATATTAATAATAATTATATTCTATCTAATAATAATTTCTGAAATGTGTACCTATTGTATGTATAAGTACAAATAGGTATTTTATGATCCACACTGAATGAGTTAAGATGATATCCATATATAGTAAATTTATAAATTATTCATTTTTTTATAGTATTTGTGCTCATTCATAATTTTTTTTTATTAACAGCCGAAAGCTGGGAAAAGATATATAAAAAACTCGAAAATGAAAAATATGGAGGCTTTTACCAAGCAATAGTTCCTTCAATTATGCTCCGAGATCCGGAATACATAAATTTCGTTCTCAAGACCAAATTTGAACATTTCTACGACAGAAATTTTATGGTGGACGAGAAAAGGAACCCTCTTGATGAGAACCTATTTTTTTTAAGAGGAAACAAATGGAAATACTTAAGAAGTAAGATGACTCCTCTTTTCAGCCAAGTGAAGTTGAAGTGGATGTACGAACAAATAGTAGAATGTGCTGATATTTTTGATGAGTGCATAGACAAATTAAGAGATGGAAATGATGTAGACCTCAACACTTTATTGAAGAACTTTACTGCAGACGTTACTGGTAAGTAATTACTTTTTTTCTGCTAGTCCGTGTAACTATAATTTATGAACCGAAAAAAGAAAACATGTATGTATGGCCTAATCAGTAACCCCATCACACATAATTATTGGATTATTATGAAGTACTATTTCATTGGAACCTCATAATTTGAAAGTACTTTGCCCAAACTTCAATTGCTTATTAACACATTGTTGGAGTTTACAATGATTTTTTTTTTTTTTTCATTCAGCTGAGTTGGGAAACTATATCGATCAATATAATGTCTTTTAATGCAGGTGCGTCAAATGTTGCCAGTAAGATATAGGGATAAACAATAGTAGGGTAGGAGAGGAATTTTATTGGTATATAATAAATTTTGATTGATTGTTGAAGAGGAACTCAAAACTAGGCTTGTTTTGTTTCCCCATATAAGGGGAAAACCACCCAAATATTATTGGAGTTAGTGGTTACAGTTAATATAACTTATAATTTATACATAAGTATAGCTTTCTTAATTTTTATTGGCTTCTGTGCGGGACTACACTAGGAAGTTTCTCACACAAGCTCTACTTCACCATAGCGCTAATGAAGAGCTGCATAGTCAGTTGTAATGTAGATT